>OW203731.1:11697197-11984092 GCA_934045075.1 Yponomeuta sedellus
CTTTCTTCATTGAACAATTACGTCTATAAATAAAACAGCAAGACAATGCAGTTAAGGCAGTATCGTGTTAACATTGTTGTAATTCAATAAGCGTTAAATTACGCAATTATTGGTAAAACCCCAATACATCCAGACTTTCCGTGAGGAGTCCTTGAAGGGAGACGTAGGGAAGCCCGGAGGCTGTTACCAAACACAATCGACTCGTATGTAGGTCATCGAGTCAATTGCAACAAAAAATACGTGGAGTCGCATGCGAATTCGCGGTTACGTATTAGGTGAACTTAAAGATAAACGGTCTTATTTTTTAAAACACTTAATAGCCGTCGTCGATTAAAATAGTCTGTGATTTTGCAAGAAAAAGATATACCACCGATTAATTGTATATAGTGCGTTCACATTAACTTGACGCGTGAGAGAATTGGTAGCACTGAGATGTTTACTGTTACCATGTTAAATAAGAAATCATTCCCATTACTTGGGGAAAATAAAAGGATTGAGGGCTTGTTTTACCATCTTCCGATTAGCTCCAAAAGCTAATTCACATGTTATGTCCTTGTTACCAATTCTCTCACGCGTCAAGTTAATGTGAACGCACTGTAGACTGATTCTAAGGAGTGCTTTAAAGAATTTAGGGACGTGAAAAAATAATCGATTAAAAGAAAAGAATCGATTATTATTTCGTAATAATCGACTTATAATAATCGATTTATACATAAAAATCGATTAACTAAAAATCGGTTTTAATTTTCAGCGATTATTTTATCGCCATCTAGCGTGTATCTATGGATTCATCCGATCATCATCCCTATTGTGTGCACATGATTTCGAAGTGATTTACATATTTATTTGTGTTGGCGTTAGTATAGTGGTATGGCCAACTATTAGTAGCAAAATAATTACTAGATGGCGCCTGCCGTAGTAGACACTGTTTTACCGATAGATAGTCGCACTTTATTCTTTTATACAACGTACTGTCAACGTTGAATAGTAAATGTACTGAGTAATATGTTGACAACAACAACGTTGACAGGTATGGTACATTTAAAAAAATCGTTTCTTTTCTTTTTTCACCAAAGAAAAGAAAAATATAACTTTCGGCACCAGATTTTTTGCAAAAAGTTTGCAAAGTGATAAAGTACGGATAAAGAGTCGTTAAGTTTAGTCAAAAAAAGAACAATGTCGACAAACAGAGTGCCAAAGAGTACTTGGCGCCAATATTTTGATGTAAATTGTAGAACTGGCTATGCCAAATGTAAATATTATGTTTTCTTTTATATGCCAACAAAAAAAATCGATTGTTTTTAGAAAATCGATTAATTTTTACAAAAAATCGATTTATTAATAATCGATGTTTTTGTGCTGCACTTTAATCGATTATTTTTTAATCGATTTTTCATATACAAAGTCACATCCTTAAAAGAATTCGAGTTTTTTTATAGATAAAATCGAAAGACTTCAGGCACTAGCGGTAGTTCAGGTATTATTTAACACAATATCTTAAATATATGCTTTTAATAAACCCCCAAGATGACTCTAAGCGAGCCTTTGTGAATGCGGCCATTTCACCACATTTTAAGTAACCGCTAGGCCTTTCAGTCTATTTTATAATTTCTAAGCTGTAAGTAAATAGTAGTTATGAATTTAACTGCTTGTTATAAAGTTACACAACTCTACTCGTTTCTTGAGCCGCCGCATGCGACCTTAGGCCATGCAGTTTGGAAAACCCGCGCCGCGCCGATCCAACTTGCAACACAATTCTGGGTATTTGACCAAAACATTACATTTATGATGCATACAACCTTCCTTCGCTCATATCACCAATAGAAAATATTATACATGCCAATGATCATAGAATGTGATGATAATTTAGCGGCATTCATAAAGATATTTTGCCACACTCAGTATTTAGTTGAAACGTTATTAATAATAAAAAAGAGGACATAATTTAGGTGCTCACATGCCTAGAAATTATTATTTACCAGTAACACCACATTAATCAGTACACTCAAAAACTATATTTATATTCCTAGGTCGGTGAGAGCATTATGTGGTCTGCTATCTTACACAGGCAGAGTCTGTAAACAGCAATTATGCTGAGCCTCAGTCCTTTTCATCACGCACCTATTTTAAGTGACTTGGGTAGTTTATTTGCCTTATTAATATAACAACAATTATAACTGCTTATACGAGTTATTATTGCCAATTTTTTTTAGAGAACGGTAGAAAGACAAAAAAAATATTGATTATAATTCACAACTTAATTCACTAAATTCAATATTGTCACAACTTAATTCAATATCACAACTTAATTCACTAAATTCAATTCAATAATTCACAATATTTATTATAATTCACAACAAAAAAATATTGATTATGATTCACAAAATTTTGTACCTACATTGATAAACCGAAAGAGGTTTATAGTATTTTTATTTTTAATGCACTAACCCGTGCTAAGGATAGCCAGAGATTGCGGGTTCGAATCCCGGCATGGGTGAAATTTTTAGCCTCTAAATAGGTTTTTGAAAGAGGTTTGCCATCTCCTGATAAACTTTAGCTAGTAAAATGTATACTACAGTATAACGATACGCTGCACGCGGTCGCTGACTCCTCGTCTAGCATATATCTACACTATCTCGTGATGACGTAATATGAACATCCTAGAGCAGACCACTCATACCGGATCACGGTAAAAAAATGTAAACACATCACTGGCCGACGTCTGACCCCGATTCACGGAGATCGACGACTCCATTTCTCTCGTAATTGTTTTGCTGTTCTACTTTTCTTTTAAAGTAAGTGAGAGATGTACTTTTTGTTTTTCAAATTTTTACGATGGTACATAAGTATTTATGGGTGTGTCAAGCGGAAGGGTTTTTGATCTTTGGAGAAGTTCATTGCACTTCGGAGTTGTTTGAGTGATTGCATCACTACGTATGGTACTTATATTTCGACGATCAAAGCATGTAACAATAACTTTGGCCCTTATGGGTGATACATAATAACGATGTCTCGTCTAACTATCTATAATCACCCCACATCAACCCACTGCAGGGCATAGGCCTCCTTTTTATTGCGCAATTCCTCACGGTCCTATGCTAACCTGATCCATCTCTGACCCGCAACCCTCACGATGTCGTCTGACCATCGTGTCTGTGGTCTGCCTACCAACCTCCTACGATGTCTCGTACCCATAGCTAAATTCAAATCATATACAACACTTGTCGCGAAATGAAATCAACTCGTCATGAGTAAGTATCCTGTGATCTCAACCGTATATTAATCCACAATAGACGGTAGTAAAAATCACCAACAATGACAAGACGGGGAAGAAAACAGACCACTATTACCGTAATAAGTGCACTATTAAGGTATCTACGATATAGAAATGGTTCAGCGAACTGTTGCACAAGGCTCGACCGGTCGCAGGCACATTTCAAGGTATTGACAGAAGGTTCGCTTAAGCAATAGATTAAATAAAAGGGAAACTTCTTAACGTATAGGAGACTGGTACTTTTAAGTTTTTCATATTAAACCATCGAGTCAACAACACGAATACATAATATTTCAAACTGTAAAATTGAACTCAAAATATATAAACATAAGATCGATGATAAATAAAGTCCAAAATACATTACACGCGATAGTTATTGAGGGAAACTATATAATGATGAGCATCGCGAATTATTGAAAAATGTGAGAAGTCGACAGTAGGTACATCCACAAATTCATCGCGAAGCCAAATATTTGGCCTGGTGATGACTTTGCGGACCAACTGTTTTGGCACTTCCAAGTAGCTATGTTATGCAGTTTCTATTAAGTGAGCGTTTTATGGTAAGTTTGTGTTGTTGGGCATAGACCGGCGGCGTCGAGGGGAATCCCTCTTGTGCAAGCGCAGCCTCGGCGCGCAATGCACTGAAATTACCAGCTAGATCCTGGTTTACAACAACATTTGTTGTTTCGTCAACAATTTAACCGATGTTAGTAGGGTAACTCTCTATTGCAATTATGCTTATATTTGATAGGCTTTTTTTACTTTAGACATGGCACTTTTCTTGATGACTAAATTAGAATGATGACTTATTGACTATTCTTGATTTCTTCTTGACTATGCAGCCTGCATTCACGTATTTTGAAAGCAACTATGTGAATGCAGGTTGTACTTGCTTCAAAAGTTAAATGTCATCTACTAAGTACGTTTTCCAGCAGCCACATTCAAATAGTATATATATCGCCCCAAAAGTTGCCGCCCCTTGCTGCCCCATCTCAAATTACCACTCTGTATTTAATGAAATTTTATAGTGAAATAAAAGGAAAATGTTCTTAAGATACATTAATTTCATTACATTACAGATTGACTTCAAAAATATCTCTTAATGAAGATAAGTATAGGTACTGTTTGCAGTTTTGCAACTGTGCTTATGCACTTGATTTTTGCGGTAGCGCGTCGATGTCTTTCCTGCGCACGGAACAACGCGCGCGTAGCAATTGGGCTACGAAGTGTTCGAATGCAAATAATTATGCATTATGATTAAATGTTGTGTTTAATCTGGGTTTGTAGTTCAGAATAATTGTTTGTAGCGTCGGTTCGGTAAACCACGTTACTTAGAATCGGGAGGTCATACTTAAATCTAATATATAAAAATCTTGTGTCACAGTGTTTGTTACAATCCTCCACCAACCCGGACTTGGCCCCCGTGGTGGAGTATGGCCTAACCTTCGTGTGATGCAAGAAGAGACCCGTGCCCCAGCAGTGGGGACATACAAGGGTTGATATCGACGCTCGACAGTGTTTGTTATCGAACTACTCCAAATCGGTTTCACCGGATTTTTGTGCGTATTTGGTAGGTCTGAGAATAGGACGTAGTGTAATTAAAATGGCAAAACATCGTTTGGGGTTATCCAAAAAGAAGAAGAAAACACATTTATTACAGCAACAGCTACTCAAAACATTACCATACACACTGACAACTTAATACATTGAGACATTACAAAACAGAATACTTAACATTACAAATAGTGGTCACGGTGTGTCTCTGCTGCTGCAAAAGGCATCTGACTCAGCATACTGCTGAGGGCATTACACCTCAGCACTGATTTTCTGTCAGCGCCTGTCCCATGAGCGTTCCACGCGCGGCACGGTTTCATCAAGTAAAATATAAAGTAAACAAAAACAATGGCAGTATTTTCTGTACTTTAGGCAAGGCATTTCTAAAAATTACTCCCAGACACTACGCCGTGTAGTGGTCACTGCGCATGTCTGAAAGATTTCAAGATTATTTAAGTACCCTATTACAGATAATAATAATTTCCACACAACACAATCACATGTAAGGATCCAAAACTACGGGCTGATTTTGAAATCGTTAGCCATATTTTAAGAGAATGTTCTTTCCATTGTGAAATACAGTACTATTGGTAATGATATAACATAACGTAGCCTCAAGCCTATATGCCAGAGGGGTAGGCAGAGACCAAGGACTGCCACTTGCCACGATCCTGACAGATCACCTTCGCTTCCGCAACATTCATATTATGTCGTGGGTTGCTGGCAACTGGTTCCGGGTACTAACCGGGAATATTTGTAAATATTCTTGATTTCCGACATTTTCCGACAGGTTCCCACCACTTTGAATTTGGATTTACAGTAGCATAGTTTTGAAAAACATTTTCTAATAATAAATGTATAAGAGTCTGTCCTGCGACATGCGTAGGTACACAATCCGCTATTTGACACGTATCAAATTTGACGCGATAAATGAATATTTCCTATAGTATTTAACGTAAGAAACCGAAATATATTGATTTTGCTAAGTAAGTATGCAGGATGGCTGCAATATTTGCAAAGTAAAAAAAAATTTTCCTCGTTTAATTCGTAACGGCGAAAACGCTATCCGCCATCTTGAAAGCATCTAAAGTATTTAAACAAACATCTTTCAGCCAGAGCCAGTGGACATTGATTTGATTATTATAGGACTTACATCAAAGTGATCTACAGTTAAATACACCCGAGTTTCAATTGATAAAGAGTCGGGGTCTCTTTTGGCAAGTTTGAGCCAAGTTTTTCAAATGTTAATTTCACTGGGTACACGAATCCACAACTTCTCGGGAGTTTTTATTCACGTGTTTTTTCATTCTCGAACAATGCAATAATGATATTTTAGATGTAAATTCGATGAAATCATGGTTGCGTTGTTTTTATTTCACTATGCTCAGAAAACTTTGTTTACAAATTTTTGGACTTTAAACCATAGACTAAAATGGCCGACCGCGTTTTTGGCTGTTTAGGAAAATAAAGTTTTAAAATATATTTTTATTTAAAAACCTATTTAGAGGCTAAAAATTTCACCCATGCCGGGATTCGAACCCGCAACCTCTGGCTATCCGTGCCAGCGCTCTACCAATTGAGCCAATGGGCGACTCACGGCATCAGTGAAATTTCGAACCTCTTTACACTATTCTCTGTATTACGTATAGCCAGAGGTTGCGGGTTCGAATCCCGGCATGGGTGAAATTTTTAGCCTCTAAATAGGTTTTTAAATTTGTTCCTTAGCACGGGTTAGTGCATTAAAAATAAAAATAGTATAATATATTTTTATGTTGCTTTTAGGTCCTCAAAAAATATACTAAAATATTTTTTGGTCTAATGGAAGAGTTATTTACCTTTTAAGACTTACTTAAAAAGAGAGTCAAATAGCGGATTAAAAGAACAAATGAGTTGGCCAGCGCCGACCATAAGACGCTCGAGCCATAGGTATAACTTTTCGATTTTCATAACCTTTCGTCCTGATGTTGTTTACTACGCTCATGTAAAAAAATGACGTTTAATTTTTGCCAATAGGTATTCGCCCCATATATTTCTAAATCATGGTTAGAATGCCCCCTTAAAATATATCAATCGAATTTGAATTAAGTCACCCTGTAGGATACCCTATGCCAATCTATAATATAAAAATGAATCGCCGAATGTGTTGGTAAGCGCAAATCTCGAAAGCAGCTGAACCGATTTCGGTAATTCCTTTGTTAAAATATTCCGTGAATTACGAGGATGGTTCTTACGGAGAGAAAAAAAATGAATCGACTGTTAGGCGGTACGAAGTTCGCCTGTCCTGGTCCCAATCTAGGATTCCCTGTGCTAGCCAAGAAATGACATCACAAACATGGAAATAAACCCAGAGTGAAGATGAGGCGTGGTTTCTTGCATTGATACTTTATACCTATGCAAGACAACTGAGTATTTGATAGGTAATTAACCCTTATTAGGCTGCATCAGCCCAGATTATAGCGAAAGTAGGTAAAAGCTCGCTATGGGCAGATGTTTAGCAACTCAAGTAAGTTGTTAATCTGGAGCGTTATGTCATGCGTGGGCTTCTTGCTTTGGCACACAACACAATACGCAGTGGGATGCACTTTAGCATTCATCGCACAAAGGCTGCTGCTTCTGCAAACTGCTCGTGAACTGTGTTCACGGCGTTGGACTAAAATATGGGTCATTGCTTCATAAGGAAGTCCTAACTTTCCTATTAAAAACAACCCATTTTTATTCGATTGATTGAAGATGTTTCTTCTTTTTCTCTTCTTTTTCTTTAGTCCTCTGCTGCATAGCCCTCTCCTAATGAGCGCCACCTTTTTATAAACTGAAATCTAAAGGTCGAGCTGTTGTCCAACCGCACGCTAATAATCTATACCTTTAATTTACATTTTTTGGCTATATACGTTACACTGCAGGGCAAGGATAAATTACACATAATATAACGTGTTACTTTTTTATACACTTTTGGTTAGATTTTTTAATAAAACCTTGTATTAAATTTTTACTTATCTCGGCTCCTTATAGATCATCAAAAGCTTTTTTCTGATATAATAGAGAGAAGATATAGAAACATGCAATTGTTTATTCTTCTTCTTCAAGCTATTTTAGTCCACTGCTGGACATAGCCCTCCCCTAACTCCACCAAACTGGGATCCCCAACCCGGATTCCCAGCGTGGGGATCATGTGCATTACCCCCCAATGATGGCACAATTGTTTATTTTACAAAAGTAATTAATTCCAACTTAGTTTGTTGTCAAGGTCGAATATTTGACCAATATAATTTTTTCTAGGTTAACTAATATGGAAATAAAACCCCAAAACAACAAGATCCGCCATGCGGCCTCGCGGACACCCCTCTTACCTAACGCGATACTTGGAACCGACTCATTCACGCGTTAAGCAAAGGGTTGATCAATGACGGTGACGTCAAGTCCTCTACCAAGATACCACAAAGTCGTCGATATGATGCAAACTGTGCAAAGTCAGCATTTTCGGCACTCGATGCAGCGATCTGTGCTTAATAATATTTAGAACACATTACTTAAGCAAAACCAAATACTCTTAAAACTTCAGAAATTAATGAGAAGCATGATATATCATGTATGGTAGTTACCAACATTTTTTTGTCTGTACGTTCCATTTACTTGTATTCTGATCTTGTAGTCACTTTGCAGCGCTTTATAGCTAACTACCCAGCGGACGTCTTCGATTCGACAGATTCTTAGCGCCATGGAGTGCCGTGGTAGCGGGTGCGGACGCCGCTTCTTACAAAATCGCACCACGAGCATCTTTTTACTGGTAGACGTATAAAGCGGCGCGGTGGTGGCAGCGACAGTCATTCGGACACAAGCAGTGTGCCGCAGTGCAACACATATAACATATTTTGTGATATAACAATACAAGTTACAGGAATACCTAGACCGAAGTAAGTGTTATTTTTCAAATTGTGATATTAAGCTGAAAACATTAAATCATCAGATTATTTTAAATTTCATTTAATTGGTCCAATAAGTGTTTTAAAAAGTCAAATCAATAATCAGTGAAAATTTTATTACACTCTTATTAATAAGCAAACAGAAGTTTACGTTACATTCAAAACTTTCCGTCAACTTTAACGACAGTTTAATGTTGAGTTAGATTTCATTTGCATACAACTATTGTTTCAAAACATCAATTCCTTTTCTTTAAAAACTAAAGACCAATTTAGCTCGACAAAACAAGAGCGATCTGAGCGGTTGATGCCCTAAGCTTTCACTTTCCACCGGGTGAAGCCTCGCAACGGCAGGATCAACCTATGGAACAGAGTCTAGTATACGATATATACAATAATCTAGCAGTGCGTGAAACAGCATTGCGTACGTAGTCCAACACCACTACTGACCATAAATTCGTTATACCAATACTCGAACTATCAAACGCATAGTTATAGTCAGGCAATGCTGTAATTGTACTTATGAAAGGTGTTAATTGAACCCCAGTAAACCGACCAATTGTTTCCAACCAAACATGCTAGTGGTGTTCAAGGCTTTCTAAGTGAATCTCACTAACTGTCAACGCATAAAACCGTAAGTAATTTTCTCAGAATTTCTCTTCCACATTCAAAGCATTTTCGCTTTTATCTCGCGCATTTATCCGACGGAAGGAGAACTCGCACGTTCCATTGTTCGGTTAGCTCCCACTTGAGTGCACGTGACTTTAATTAGACGCTAAGTATATGTATAGTGTTGTAACGTGTTGCATAAAAGTTATAAACCAGATGTGGCCGGTGAGTTCGGGAGTTGCATAAGTTACGGGTTAGCTTGGTGTCATGACATGACGCATTGTCCGTGCGTCGACTGACAACGAGCTTCGTGGGCCACTTTTAGAATGGCAATGACACCAATAACACTTTTCACAATAACAATAACAATGGATGACACCAATGGACGACTGCAATATATTCATATGCAATTAGGTACAGAAATTTGCCGGACTTAGGCTTGACGAATACGTAACAGACTTAACGTGCCTACGTAATATTATGATGACTAGATAAACCTATATTTTGCTAATAAACCGTGACACGTCTATGTACTTTAGCTTCCGTATTTGTAGTAACTACTCGTAACCCTATACTTAGATGCAAATGTGAGAGTGCTTTTGCGGGCCCACGCCGCAGCGCCGCCGCCGCCGCACCGCACGCTGACATTATGGCCGCTTACATAACGAGACGACGCTGATTCCATCCGCAAAAGTAAAAGTGTTCCTCGGTTCGGTCGGGTTTCGAAACAATAACACGCTCAGCTGAAGAAGGATCACACTACACGAAAATAACAATCCCCTTTGTTCTTTCACAGATCATGCGGTGGCTAACGATAAGCTGTTTATTGTTACCAATAATATTAGCCAGCACGTCAGCGCAATGGTCATGGAGTGGCGGCGACAGAGAAAACCGAGAAATTGAAGAGAAGCCCAGTGAATTACTAAAAGGGGAAATGATTCAGGCCGAAGCTCAAGAGAAGAATTCTGAATCAAACGGCACGGTCCTCGACGGCATCGTTGACGAGCTGATCAGCAGCAAGCAGGGTAGGAGCTTGGGGGGCTTCGATGATGTCTACAGCGACCCCACCATCAAAGAGGCATTGGACGCGGGTGATGACTTGGAAGCAAGGAACTTGATCAAGCAGCGATTGTGCACTCTTGGATTGATGCAAGTGAGTACACGGTTTTAACCACAAAATAATATCATATCTTATGCATTATCACTTTGTAATAATAAATGCATTCATATTCTTTATTCACGTGTAGGTTATGTTAAATGGTTTTTCTATTGCGTTTTCAGTGTGATGAAGATATCAACGAGAAACGCACGTACGTCTCGCCCGACGAATTGATCTATGCTCAGCCTGTCGACATCAAGCCTGTAGGTCAGCCTATTCCGTCGATTCAGATCCGCGGCCCGCCCCGATCCTACGGTTCACCCAAACCAGTGTCAATGTACTCACATCGCCCACAGAAAATTCCGCCTAAGCGTATGGGTTACGGGGGACCTCCGCGGCCCGGCTTCTCTGAAAAGTATGGACAAGCCTCCGGCGCGAACTACCAACAGCAATACCAGGGCAACGGCCTTTACAACGGATTCCATGGCGTGAATGAAAACAACTACGTCACCAAGCCGCCTACATACGGCAGCGACAGTCCTTACCTTTTCGAAAATAATAACAAGCCAAGTTTCAATAAAGTGCCCCAGCCGTCTTATGGATCCCACAGCGCTGCTAAACCTGAATCGACCGTACAGCAACACGTGCATCACCACTACGTACATGAAACTGGCAACAAGGAACCCAAGGTTATCATCAAGCCCGTGGCGATCCCAGTCGGCTCAGTCGGCTCCATCAACACACAATCGCTAAACCAACAAGAGCCCGATATAATCACCGCCGGAGGAGCCGACTTCAGCGGTTTCGGTAACGGTAACGGAGGCTTCAAACCGATGACCGGAGCTTACTCGCCAGACCGAAAACCATTCAACACCGAGACTATTTACGGATCGCAATACGGGCAGAATAACTATAACAAGGGATCTCCTAGTTTTGGACAACAATCCTTACCTGGGCCTTACAATCCTAATACGTTCGACGATCAGAAGTACGGCAATTCGTTGGGTTCTTACGCCAGTAATACTGACTTCTACAAGAAAGAACTTAACGTTGGGTCTGGCAGCAATAACCTGTATAGTCAGGGACCTGCCACTTTTGGCTCTAACAACGGATACGAAAATTACCATGAAGGTAAAGCGCAAGGCTTGGAATGTGTTTGCGTGAACTACGACCAATGCCCAAGCCAAGAAATCATTGGCCGCAGAGACGACTTGTACCTTCCTATTGATCCACGTAACAAAGGCAGCGAGATAGTGGCTCTCACCGAAGAACAGCTAGACAACGTAACCGCTTCCGAAACACAAGACGAAACTGCCAAGATTGATACACAATCTAATTCAACTGAAGTAGAAACTAAGAAAGTTGCCAAGCGAGAAACTAAGGCTGAAGAAAAATCTGGTGAATCTACGAAGGAAATTGAACCGGTAAGTAATTAATACTACTTGGACAAAAATCATAATTACGTACCACCGATTGTCATTTATCACTAACAGATCCTAATCACTACCCTTATCACACTCCTTAATATACCAAACTGATAGATGTCTTCCTTTCCATCACCACCACCGCCATAATCACCAAAACAAGTCTGGGGTAACACTAAGGGACAACACAATAGTAATTGCTGATATTCTGAGTAACTAGATCAGTTCGTAACAGCTTACAAAGAATCACTAAATATTGGGCCTAGAAATAAACCTAACACTACCTAAAACAATTTGACAAATAATTCACATGCGCATATATTACTGCAGCGCTTCATTGGACTGGCCGGCTACGGCGGCAATCATAACGGCGGAAACCCCAACAAACAAGTGCAGCCCACGTTTGGTGTCTCTTTTGGGTTGCCCCAGCCTTCCTACGGTGGTTACCCTATAAATCCCTTTAACGCTAATCCCATACACAATCCCTACGGGCCAGCGCTCAATAGCGGCGGTCTCAACCTAGGCCTTGTATCCGTCAACCCTCTGCTTGCAGTGCAAGTGACCAAAAACGATTACGGTGAAAAAGTTGTGAAACCATTCGTCAATTTACATGTCACGCCCAATGAGCACGTAGTTAACAAACTAGGTCATCTCTTCCATGAGAAGAAATCGTATTTGTTGAACAAACATGAACATTATCATCACCACAATCCGTACTACCACGGGCCGATACATCACCCGCACTATGAGCCGCATATACACCACGCTCCTCACTATCCACCTCACTACCATGGTCCACCGACCTATCCTCCCCATCACGCCTCTATCTACTCCCCGCACTACAATAATTACGGATACGGAAAGGTTCACGCACACGTACCGGAACCACTTTCAAGTCATGATGATGACTACTACGATGATGACACTGGCAATCATTACAACGACGAAGCATTAGATTACAACCCTGGATTTTTCAATCCTGGCTTTGAGCGATCAGCGAACACTAGTGTTGCAAATAACAACAATCAGGGCAACTATGCTAACCGATACGCATACTCCCGCTCCTTCACCCTTCCTTCGCCTAAATCTGGGGCAAACCGGGGAGGACAGACCGTTCGATTTCCTTCAAGTAGAAAGAGGAGAGACCTCGAGAGCCCTAAAAACGAAACTATCCAAGAGGTAACATGTGAATACCAGTGAATGATTCCTCGATTCCCAAGCTCGACTAACCATTATGTTTTTTTCAGCGACAAGGTTATTTCGGACGTCCTTCGCAGCAACAGCAATGCAGAGCCAACCAAGTTTGCTGCCGCAGTCCCCTGCGCCCACAAGCAGCCAACAAGGGACAATGTGGCATCAGGCATTCTCAAGGAGTGAATGGCAGAATCAAGACGCCATCCTATGTCGATGGTGACAGTGAATTCGGAGAGTACCCATGGCAAGTCGCCATCCTAAAGAAGGACCCCAAGGAATCGGTTTACGTATGCGGAGGCACACTTATCGATGGACTTCACATCATGACCGCTGCTCATTGTGTCAAATCGTAAGTTTTTATCAGTTTATTACAAACTAAAACAAACATAAATGCATATCCCTCAACTAAAACATCCGTTTCCACTCTCAGGTACAAGGGCTTCGAGCTTCGCGTGCGCCTCGGCGAATGGGACGTGAACCACGACGTAGAGTTTTACCCCTACATCGAGAGAGATGTGCTGTCCGTCATCGTGCATCCTCAGTACTACGCCGGGACCTTGGACAACGATCTCGCCATATTGAAGCTGGAGCACCCGGTGGAGTGGACCAAGTACCCTCATATCAGCCCGGCTTGCCTGCCCGACAAGTACACCGACTACGCCGGACAGAGATGCTGGACCACCGGATGGGGTAAAGACGCGTTCGGTGACTACGGGAAGTACCAGAACATTCTGAAGGAGGTCGACGTGCCCGTGCTGGGTCACGGGCAGTGCCAGCAGCAGCTGCGCCAGACGCGGCTGGGATACAACTACGAGCTGAACCCTGGATTCTTGTGTGCGGGCGGAGAGGAGGGCAAGGACGCGTGCAAGGGAGACGGCGGCGGTCCGCTGGTTTGCGAGCGAGCCGGCACGTGGCAGCTGGTGGGCGTGGTCTCGTGGGGCATCGGCTGCGGTCAGCCCGGCGTGCCCGGCGTCTACGTCAAAGTTGCACACTACACCGACTGGATCCAACAAGTCACTGGAAGATATTCCAACTACAACTAACAATAGCACAACAAAAACCACGAATACTCCGAGTATTTATACAATGTTTTGAATCTCAATACGTCATTGTAAGTCAGATCAATGTTTGAAGATATTTTTTGATAAGTTAGTATTTGTACTTCATTAATTAATATTTATAATTTATTATAAGTAAGTACTTTGAATGGTAATATTCAGAGTGAACGAGTAAATGCGTGTAGCACGATTTTATAAAAAAAAATCAAGTTTTTACATATTAATACTTTTATTCTATTTTAGACAATCAAATAAGACTAGGTAGGTACTATCTCACTGATTTACGGTGCTGAAAGTCTTTTACCAAGACATGTGCACTAAAACATTTACACCTTTATAACCTTTAGTGAGAAGCGTTCTATATTGTAGTGTGCAACGATAGCGCGTTTCCTTACAGCATTGAATTTGAACAGTAATGTTATTTTAAACCAATCGGTATTGCTGCTGATAAAGACAAGTAAGGCCTAATACCTGTTTTCGAACTGCAAAGTTGCAGTAAGATGCCAAAGTACCACAAAATGGATAACTAACCTTTCTCCAATTAAAAAAGGACAACTCATTTCTTGGCATACTTTTTGCTAGTTGGCTTACTACAAAGTTGATATGTTGTTGACAGAAAGTTATGACAGCACAAAGATTTTTGACCATTTGACACAAGTACAACAACAAATCAATACAAACAATAACGATCTCTGATCTAAGGTTTTAGATAGGTAAAAGTTAACCAAACCAAACATGGCAGGTACGGCACGAAAGGGGAAGAAGGTTGTGTCTGAAGCACCAACATTCACCCTCCCGGACAGCCTGCCATGTTCCGAGGTAGACTTCCCGATCTTGCTCAAAAAGAAGGTCTACGCTAATTGGAAAACCATACTGAATGAAAGGGAACATCACCTGAAAGACATCGAAGAATTCAAAATGCGAGGGAAAGAGATCATTCCCAAGGCTCCATTTCTAAGTATTAATAGTCGAAAATACCTGGGCGACTCGAAGGAACCCCTTTGTCTCTTTATTGGCTGTTTAGTCCAATGGCCAAACTACCAGATTCAGTAGTTAAGTGATGCACGAAACTGGAGTACTAGCCTGACTTTTGGTCAGGGATTGGACGAAATAGTAGGCTCTGTCGTCCAGTTGTAGGTAATGCATCGCTTAACTACAGCAACTGCGACGGAAAAGTAGTCTGTTGACCGAACTAGCATGCTCAGTAGTCCGGTGGTGAATCATCACCGAACTAGTGAGACGATAATCTCACCACACCGACCATGGGACGAAACAACCGAACTATTGAGTCCCGTGTTGCTTTTCACCTCCTTCGGTCTCTATAGTGACGTGTGAAACGCAGAAGTATGTACATTTCGGGACGTTCCTTCGGGGTGCCTATATACTTTCGGCGAGTTTTATATTAACAAGCTAGTTGAGACAAATTGTAGTCAATAGAACCAACAAATTATTTAAAGTTCGGATAGGGATGCTAATAACAAGCATTTTACATGATGGATGGACTTATCTTGAGCTTGACTCACGTCCGTATCTTGAGGGCAGGCGGAGACCAGTGTTGCTACAATCCTGGCAAAACCTCTTTGGCTAAATGATATTCAATCATTGGGTCATATCGAAATCTATCGAAATGCTCTTACATAGTTATATATTTAACGGGTCTAATAGCAATGATTTATTACGTGAAACGTAATTACCTTAGTAATAATTCACGTCGGGAATTAAGGTAATTACGTTAATCCTAACAAATAAACGCGATTAGAATATAACTGTTTAATAGGTATATATCCCACATCGAAGTCCGATCATTTAAGGTATAAACATAGTAAATGTTAGTTATTTATATTCTCTAAAACACTCCATAAACGGCAAATACTCGTAAATAGTCTGTGATAGAGAGTCACGGGACGGTCACCCATCTTGCACCTGACCGCGCGTTTTGTTGCTTAACTCAAGTGATTGATTCCAATTACTCGGTTCGGTTAGGCCACGAGCGCTTCACACTCTTTTGCACAACCGAAGCATGGATCGAGATTTGGAAGAAATGGCCCTTTTTTCTACAGTCTTCTCCACCTAAGTAGTTTAAACATATACAGCCTTACTAATAAACTTGGTGTAAGTATTGTATAACTATGCAGTGTTTTGTCTCTTTTCTTCCAACTGAAAATTACATTCAAATGACGTCAACAAAACACTGTGTAACGATACCAGGCTTATACGGAGTTTATTAGTAAGAGCCATAAAGTTTATCCTCTAAATAGGTTTATAAAAAGATGAACTATTGACAGAAACTGAGACCGACTACATCCAAAACGAGGTATTCAAATTGCTCATACCTGCGCTGGAGGAAACTCTGACCAAGGCCAAAATGTGGGAGGCTCTACACATCCAGAAGTGTTTCTTTAATGGAATCGATCACATCGCTCAAGTTAGTACCCAGTCCCTGCAAGTTACGTAGGCGGATAGTTAATTTGAATTAGATATGTCAATCGCTATTTGTAAAGGGTGAGGTACCTAAAAATGGTAAGGAAACCTGAGTAGCTGATCTGTTAACATACCCTAGCGCTTGTAGTTGCCAATCCGCGATGGGTAGTCTCATACTCTCTCTCTTTTCTCTCTCCCTGAGAATAGGCCTGTGTCCTGTATTAAGGCGTATACAGAGTGATAAAGAACTGATGCCCGAACCGTAAGCATTCTGGATATTTCAAACTAGGTACTTCTTCATTTTGCTAGGAAATCAATAAATTATTTGGATTAGTAAACATACATACATACATACACACACACACACACACACACACACACACACACACTAACTTACATACATACACATACATACATACATACATACATACATACATACATACATACATACATACATACATACATACATACATACATACATACATACATACATACATACATACATACATACATACATACATACATACATACATACATACATACATACATACATACATACATACATACATACATACATACATACATACATACATACATACATACATACATACATACATACATACATACATACATACATACATACATAACCTCACGCCTATATCTCAGAGGGGTAGGCAGAGACCAGGGACTGCCACTTGCCACGATCCTGACAGATCACCTTCGCTTCATCAACGTTCATAAGTCGTTGCATGCACGCACGCCGGTTCCGGGTACTTTTTATCTTTGCTTTTGCTAATACATCCCCTATTTGGTCGATGTATGTCCGCCTGGGACGTCTCTTACCAGCCCTTCCACTCACATTCACAATATATATTTGTTTCGTCAATCTTTCTTCCATCATCCTCTCCACATGTCCAAACCAACGCAACATTCCTTTGTAGTCACTACACCCTCTGTCAGTCCACAACGTTCTCTAATCAGACTATTGCGTATCCTGTCATTCAAAGTAACACTATACATACTTCTCAAGGACCTCATTTCTACTCCATTCATTCTACTTTCCTGCTTCTTTTGCCACACCCAAGTCTCGCTACCATACTTAAGTGTTGGGACCAGCACACCATTATGAATAGCCAATCTAGCTCTTTTGGAGATGTTTCGGCTGCACACAATGGAGTGCAAGGCACCGTTTACACAATTTCCCGCTTTTACTCTTCTTTCTATATCACCTTCACACTTTCTATCCCTCGTAAACAGGCTCCCCAAATAGACAAATTCTTTTACCTACTTGTTCCACTCTTTCGCCTCTAATCGTTATTAAAATATTTGCTAATATTTAATTTTAAACACCCGGATTCTTGTACACGAAAAATCTGTTAATTTATCTACTGTTAAGAGCTGTCAATCGCTTTTTTTTCCTTTGGACAACATATTTTGTTAGTAACATATCAATAAATATTTTGTCGAAAGGGAAACAGGAGTTTAGTGCCTATAACTGTGTCAAAAAGTACAAAAACATTATTATCTATCTACTTACTAGACTGAGTAGTAGGATAATACAATTCACGCCTTTTGTGGCGCTAAAATAATTAACTGTTAAGTGTACGAGAAACGGGGTCCTAGAAACATAATGTGAATCGTAAGTGGGCTCACCACCCCTTCTAGATCCATAATGAATATGGTCAATGGATCTATTGAGATTGAGGCTTCAAATAGTAGCAGAAGTAGTACCTACCAAATAGTACCTACCAGAAGTACCGACCTTCAAATAGTACCTACCAGAAGTAGATTGATAAAGTGAAATTACAGATATTTCTTAACATGAGAGACTGCGGTCACAAGTTCTGCATAAAATACAAATATTTTTTTCCAGCTTTTATGGAACAACAATCCACGATATCCAATTAGAAAGTCTGATAATTTGCATATTTTCAATATGCCATGGACGCAAGCATATTTAAAAGAAAAGTATGTACTTATCTTTTAAATTAAATTATATAGTTCTAAGATATTTTTAAGTAAAACTAATATTTCTACCACAGTCCTCGTCCATACTATCCCAAGTCATGGCTTTGGCCAGAAGAATATGCCGCGGTTATAATACAAAAGACCGTTAGGAGATACTTTGTGCAGAGAGAAGACGAAGTACAGGAAATGCGTGAATTCTGGAAGGTAAGATTATTACTAGTTTCTTGTTCCTCTTTTTCACGTAATTATCTCAATCATAGTCATGTTACCTGTGAACTGCGTGCGTTCTTTCTTATTCATCTCTAATTTTGATGCCTTCATTAGCTTATTGTGTCCTAATTTTTCTACGTATTCATCATCATTATTATCATAATCAGCCAGTGTCAGTCCACTGTTGGACATAGGCCCATGTTTATACTATTTTTATTTTTAATGCACTAACCCGTGCTAAGGAAATAAATAGGTTTTTAAAATAGGCCCATGTATTAAAACCTTGTAATAGATAATCTAGTCAAACTAGGAAACGAACTTTTGTAGTTTGGCTCGGGTCTTGGATGTTTTATCTATGTATTTATTGTATTAAATGTATCGTCGAGTTAGCACCTAAAACACAAGTCATTTAGTTGTACTTAGTATAGGGCTAACAAGACTGTGTAATATGTCCAAGAATATTTCGATTCAATCCAAAATAAATGTGTTTCATACTAAGCTTGTTGGAAGTCAATGTCCTGTGTAATATGTCCAAGAATATTTCGATTTCGATTCAATCAAAAATAAATGTGTTTCATACTAAGCTTGTTGGAAGTCAATACCCAATACCAGGCTTTTACGAGGGCTGCTACTTAT
Source organism: Yponomeuta sedellus (assembly GCA_934045075.1). NCBI lineage: Eukaryota > Metazoa > Arthropoda > Insecta > Lepidoptera > Yponomeutidae > Yponomeuta > Yponomeuta sedellus. The sequence goes on from OW203731.1 coordinate 11,716,562, forward strand.
GTATGCGGAATAGAAAAAATAAACAATGTATATGGCTAAATATGCTTTTGTTTTGTTTTTCAAAGTATTCTCCACTATGATCGATGCACTTTTGCATTCGATGAAACCAATTTGTAAAACACTTTTTCCACTCTGATTGAGGTATCTCCAAAACGTGCTGTTTGAACGCATCCAGGGCGTCTTCACGGGTCGAAAATCGTTGACCACGTAATTTATTCTTTACATTTGGGAATAAATAGAAATCATTGGGTGCCAAATCAGGGCTGTACGGTGGATGACCCATCAATTCTATTTTTTGACCATCCAAAAATGTACTTGTTTCCTGAGATGTATGACAGCTGGCATTGTGATGGTGAAGTATGATTCTGCGTCGCTGGTTGTTTTGGCGTATTTCTTCAAATACTTCCGGCAAATAAATGGTCGTGTACCACTCCGAATTAACCGTTCTGCGATTCTCCAGTGGTATTGTAGCCGCATGGCCATTAATACCAAAAAAGCAGGCCACCAATTGCTTTACAGTGCTTTTTGCACGAGCCACTTTCATAGGGTTCGGCTCATTTTGAAACACCCAAACTGTTGATTGTTGTTTAGTTTCGGGATCGTACGCGTAGATCCAGGATTCGTCACCTGTGTAGATAATTATAAACATATTTTGAGTCGCCTCCGTTGAATTTTTTCAAGGCTTTCTTGCACCATTCGACGCGAGCATCTTTTTGATCCTGAGTTAAGTTGTGCGGGATCCAACGCGAACAAAGGTTAAGGGGCATTTTGTTCGGACCTGTGACCCACCAGCGATCACTAACGAATTTACTCAGAGTATGCTAAAGACCATAAATACTACCCACTGAGATCTGTCACATTCCTCAAAACTATGAGAAAAAAATTTTTGCAAAATAATAACTTATATAAAAAAAATCGAATCGAATATATTTCAGCAGTGCCGATTTTATAGAGTACATTTTTAGGCAAAAACAGTTAAAGCAGCATTTTTACCACAGCTGTCTGACACCAAATAATAGCTTGATCTAGCTATAAAAATGCTAAGTTGGCGAGTCAGCGCACAGTGAAACCGGTATTGGCCCAATACCGGTTTCACTGTGCGCTGACTCGCCAACTTAGCATTTTTATAGCTAGATCAAGCCTTATTGTGTGAAAGAGAGGGCTGCTAACCTCTGTACTGTAGTGTGTATTGCGCCTTACGAGCGCCAGAAAGCCTAAAACAGTTAGTAGTAATGATTGAAAATATATAATTGGGAAAAATATACATTTTGTGTTGAACAACATAACTTTTTTTCTTCATACATTTGGGTTAAAATAAAAACATTCCGTGAAATGGTAACCCTAACCCTTCAAAACGAACCACATTTGAATAATGGTCGTGAACTTTGATGTACCGGGTCAAAAATGCCCGGTTACCTTTGCTCGTCATACATAATAAAATATGCCCAGAATAGCCTCTATCTCGCGATGCGTAACATGGCGGTCTTGCATTATTAGTTTTCGCACAGCTTCAATATTTTATGCCACACCTGGCAAGAAAGTGGCTTTTTCCGCACGCTGCGCGTACGGAAAAAGCCGCTTTCTGGCCAAGTGTAGACATAAAAAGATGTACACAACACGGGAGGTAATAAAGAAAGCTCTCGATCGCATATTTACGTCCCTCGCTTGCAGCTCGGGCCGCAAACTTCTGCGATCTCGGCCTTTCTTTGTATTACCACCCTAGTTGTGTAATGTACTATTATAACATATTTGCTCGTAAAGTGGTTGTAATTACACCAATTTTAATATCGTAATGTATCTCATTACGTACTTGTGCGATAATGTAATGTAAAAGGCACGTGTTTTTTTTTTAATAAAGTTTTAAGATACTCCGTCTAAAAATGAACGATACTTTTAAAAATCTTAGCAAAGAGGTTTTATGTCAAGAAAGTGGTCAATATTTTATGAATAAAATTAACTTTGGGAAATAAAATATAACAAATAAACATTTAATTCTTTAATTTAATTAATTTTGACAATAAATTACAACCATTTATCTGTAACAAAAACACAAAAATATTAATTTACTTTATTAGTAATACTGGCGGTTTTTGTACCTTTGCCTAAAAAAAAAGTTGATGCGCGCGCATCGCTTATTTGTGGACAAGTAAAAATAAATCCGCGCGCTTTTTCTTTTCGATGTATTGTTTTTATTTGAAAATGTCGTCAAGTAGTGATGATAACAAAGTCAGTTTTATTAATTTCCTCGTAAATATGTTATAAAACGTCGTATGACATACGTGCGCTTTGAAAATTACAGCCTCTGCTTCCTTCCTCGCCGATGGCTCGGGCTAGTAATATCGCCTCGGCTGTAATTTTCAACTTACCGCACTTATATCATAATGTACTATTGTGGCACAACCAACGATTTCGGGCGACCTTCTTTAACTTCGTCCGTGAGCTTACTGCGCCCGCGATTAAACTCACTAAACCAGTGATAGGGACACAGTCGTTTTTGATGGAGCTTCACCACCAAAAGTCGAAGTTAAATTGATCTACGCACTGTTGTTGCGTTAAACCACGTCGAAAATCGTAATAAATCATAGCACGAATATTTTCACGAGTGAGTTCCATTTTTTCAGCGATATGACATTTTAAACCCAACAAAAACAAAACACTAACGTATATAAGAGAAAAATATTAGCGGCCAGTACTTAAAAAAAAAACGAATTTGACCATGGAGGTCAGACATTGCGTTTAAAATTATTGGAATCCCAGATTCCGCATACATAAGTAGCAGCCTATGTATAATGGCACGAATTCAACAATTTACTTACGTACTTACATGATCGTATTCTAACATACAATGGACAGCCGATAATTTTTTACAGGTTATAAGAATAATAATATTTATTTGCTAGCATTCACAGTTGCATAGTCGCCGGTAAAGTAACCGGGTATAGTTCAAAGTATAAAGCTTGCGGAATGATAAATGGTACCTATTCCTTTTCTAAAAAGAGCGACACGTGCAAGACAAAAATTTTTATATGTCTTTTAGTTCAGCCTTTATCGGTTTCTTTTCAAGCGTATCCATCATGATAAACATACCGTGATGGAGGCCGTGGGTTCGGTCTCACCAGGGGCCGCCGCACATTTGTACAAATGGCCTCAATCTGAGTGTATTTCCATGTTTGATCTCCTTGCCTGGTTACCAAAGCACAGGGTATCCAGCTTGGAACCAGGACAAGTGATTGTGTTGTGTGGTTTTTTTTATGTAGCCTATACAGGATGTCTCATTCAAATCGGTCAGTATGGGAAAGTCTGAAACTATAAGATATACGAAGATCTGTTCTGAGGAACCATGTCATCGATTTTAATAACAAGAAAAACTGCATTCGTACATTTTAAAAAACATCTGTACTCTGTTCGGGAATCGAACCCGGTTGTTTTGAAAAAAAAAAACATAAAAAACGTAAAAGTAGTAGTAGTAGTAGTTACTCACTGACAGGTTGCCTCGCACCTCCATTCCTTGTCCACGGTCTGTGTTCGCGTGCGCGTACTAATGGCACGCACTTTACGGTCCATATTAGAGTGAACGGGATGTTTTCTCGCAGGTCACCACTTTACGTATTGAACTTCTCTCGTTTGTATTTTATTCGCTTACCCGTAAGTCTATCAACATAATATTTGTATATCACAGACTTATTTGTTTCACTGTTTATCCGATTATATTATGTATTTATTACCTTCACTCTTCACAAGCACTGCACAGTATAATATTTAAGTAGGTATTGTATTCTATTGTATATGTCACACCACGGGCAGCTTATTAATTTATTTTTTCTCACGTACATGGCTAACCGCAGCTTAGACCCGACTGAAAATCAGCGTTGCAACTGACAAGTCTGTTGCTACATTATGCTGAGTCGGGCCCATTTTGGGGGCTCAATACTTAAAACCTTTGTATTAAATTATGTTGTTTTCGTGTTGTAAAGTTGATTTATTTTTTAACTGTGTCCTTTTTTTTTTGCTTTCTGTGTAATTTTTTTTTTGTAAGGTTTGTGTGTTTTTTTGTTTTGTTTTGAGTATTTTGTCGTCAAATAAACACATTTTCTTTCTTCTTTCTTTCTATAATTATTATTATCCCAATTTAATTTTTAAAAGACTTAACGCTAACCGCATTTGAATACATATTTTTAGACTTTGCGTTATATCAATAACACGTTGTAGTTTTTTTTTTACAGTCTATTTTTACAAATTTCCAGAAATTACAGAAAGAACGTGACAACCCTGACATCGAAGCCAACTATTTCTTAGCAAAGGAATTCGCATCAGAGACTCAACATCCGCCAACGAAGCCAATTTCTAAGACAGTAGTTACAAAAAAACAAAAAAATAAGTAGTCATCATACATACAATTCAAGGGTTAACACGAGGCCCACAAAAGAACTTTAATACTTTTATTAATTTTTAATGCAATCAGCGTCTTACAAATGTTCATAAGTGAGATCGCACTATAGGTAAAATAGCATACCTAAAGCGAAATTTTTGCATGAAGCGACTGTTTAGTAGCACATCGCTCACTGTTACTGTCTACCGCACTTCGAAATGCGTGGAATGCCACTAATTTAAATAGTCATGAAGAAAAACTGTTAACTATTTTATAATTAATCATTACTTTTAGTAATAAGGCCGCCAACTGTTCTGTACTATGTTACTATTTAAGTCCCTACATACAATAGTCCCGTGGTGGAGTATGGCCAAACATTCCTACGATGCAGGAAGAGACCAGAGCCCCAGCTTTGGGGACATACAAGGGTTGATATCGATACAATATAGAATGTTCTATTTCTCTACCTATAATTAAAGTCGTCATAATTGTGAATCGTACGACGATATGCAGCAGTATATAGCGCTACCGATGAAATGAGAATTGAAATAAAAGTAACCGTGTTATAGTCGTGCAAAGAATTTTGGGTAAAACGTGCTTGACATGGTGCTATAATAGCGAGTGTAAAATTTCCATTATGTCGGAACATGGTTTTATTTTACTCAATTCGATTAATTTTACTAAAACACGGACTTATTTATAAAAGCACTATTGCTTAAAACACTCGAAAAACGCCGAAAGTCTGTGGTGGAGATTTTACAAAGAAAAAAGGTAAGCAAAGATTAAATAATCTGCCTGAAAAGAATGCTTTAGAGGAGTCGTGTTCTTATAAATAAGATAGATATTGCAAAAAAATATCACGTGTTGCAAATATTATTCCTCACGGTACCTATATTGCTTATATAATATATTATTCCGTAGGCTTTCCGAACATGTGAAATTTTTTCGAGATGTCTAAAGAGCGACTTGCGCCAACTGACTGAATAAGTAAATAGATAATTAAGTATCCTTTGATAAATGAATAAGCAGCCGATTGACCGGGTGGTCAGTCATACAATATACCTACAGAGAGCTCTGAGAATTTCATGGTGAAAGAAGTTTTTGGACTTACTGGAGATACTAGACGATAATAGAGATAATAGACGAGTAGTGCTGTCCGGTATGTATGAAAACAAGTCGGCCTAGATGGTGTTGGAGAATAGTACCACCCTATGGGTATTGCAAAGGTAAGTCTGTGTTAAAAATAAAAAAAACAATGTAAACTAATACTAAAATTTCTTTTTATTCTTTTAGAATACTAAAAACAAACAATGTAACAATTCAAAATTATGCTTTTCAAAATCTACACTAGATAAACTATCCCTACGCACTATATTTGCTCTTCGACTTCGAAGTTGCAATGATAATCATTAGAACAGAGCTAACCCCAGTTTATCATACATTAACAGTTGTTTGTTGGTACACAATCATACAAATGAATAAAATCCAATATTTTTTTAATTAATACATATTAAATTTCGAACATACGGACAAAGCGAAATAAATTTCCACCTTACCAGTTTCGTTATTCGGTATTTCATACGTAGGGCTAAATGATTTTCGTTTTTTTTTTTACTTCAGCATTATAATAAAATTTTTGGTAACATGGCAACTAGCCGATGTCGACTATTTCTGCCAGGATCACGTCCAGCATTATAATATATGTAGCTGAAAAAAATTTACATAACTGATGCTTTCGATTTCATTGACATAGACCCGAATTTTTTACACCTTAATATCAGCTTCGTTGCTTTATCCATTCCTGACAAAAAGGGTCTTGAATACTTGTTAAACAGACAAACCACAAAGAAGTACTGAATCGAGGTACTGAATAACAAGCGATAACTGTCAACTATTTGCTTACGGATTGTTAACGTAATAGAAACTATAGTGATCATTCAATAATGATTTTTCATACTTTAGCCATAACGAAAAGGCTGTCCAGTGTCCTGGAGTCCTCCTATGGGACTAGATGATAACTGTTACTACATGACACTTTTCATACAATGATCGACCAAAGCCATAGAAAATGTATGAAACTAGATGCCTTGTGGTTACGGTTATCTGATGAGAAACCGTCCATTTACTAACGAAATTAACGATAGTGGTCTGTGAATTAAAAACAAAATACTTTGCTTGTGATCTATGAATTACAAATCATTTATTGAACTTAACTGATACATTGATGATGATCAAGTTATGGTAGAATAAAGAAGCTTATGTACATCCATTATCCCGACTATGGTAGTGCCAAAGACACTTTTTTTATAAATTTACTTGAGGTTCCAGTGGCCTGGCCACATGTGCCGAAGAATCACGGTTCCCGAGTGGAGACCAAAAACTGGCTTGAGCAGCGTAGGAAGACCAGCTCGCTAGACTGATGCTGGAAAGCAGATTGCTGACAACGGCTGGCTGCGAATGGCCGAGGACAGAAATAACTGGCAGAGGCCTTACGTCCAGCATTTTACGATTACAGGATGATAACAGTATATTATATATTTTGTCTTGGCAGTCATGTAAGAAAGCCCACTATTGCAATTGTCGTTGGCGAAGGACCTCAGCAAAGTTGCTACTCAGTTATTTCAAAGGCACACCTTCATAGAGTGAGGGGCTGGCGGGCGTGCCGAGGCCCATAGTGAACTGCACAGTCGGGGTCTCTCCCGGCTTTGCGATGCGCTTCACGCGGTTGGGACTGAAGTTGTAGACCAGTGGCATAGTGTAGTCTTTCACTGCCTGGAAAATACAATACGAGGCTTCAATATCACGTGAAATTAAACTAAATTAATTTGTCTCTTAAAACCCTGTTACAGTTGTGGATACAATATTTATTATATAAAAAAAAGATTCCTCTACCAACCACTCCTTAGAGGCCATTTAAATTATCTGTGGTTCTCTTTACCACAGACTATTTAAACTGTCTCTGACGAGTGTCGTAAGGATCTTGCTTTTATAAGAGTAACAGCCGGTTTCCCGTACATATTTTTTGCTAAATGTTACGATAACAGACTGTTAATCTCCTGTTAAACGTACTTTGAGTTGCTAGAAGATTCAACTGACATAATGTTAACAGTCTGTCAAGGCAAGTGCTAATCTCCAATTAATCACAGATTAGAGCCATTTTGGATTTCTAGAACGCATATTCTCATGTCAACAGATTGTTGACATGCCATTGACATCTGATTTTTAATTGTAGAATATCGAGCAATTAGTAGCGTGTTCATATCGAGAAATAGCATTTATTTCCCATTTCGTGCCATAAAAAGAATTGAATTGGATTATTTTCTATTTCATACGTGTTTCAAAGGGTGTTTAAAAGCACGGAGTAAGTATAAAATACTACACACTATTATATGTACTTCAAAGTTTACAAAAAATTTAAATGAGCAGGTAAGTAGGTACTTGTACACAACTTTATTATTAATTGTACCTTTCAGATAGAAAATGTCAGATTTTTCGGATTTGTCCGATTTATCTAGTGATGAGGAGACGACGAGAAATCGCAATTGAACTTTTATTTTCAATTACAGACTTGTACCTACAACAAAACATACAGCGTTCCTTACACATTATATTATTTAACAATTACGCCATAAAATCCCGCACATTAGCATAGTAAAGTATAGCTTGGTAGATACTTGTTCACCAATGATAATAGTTCTGTTTTCTCTTTCTCAGTATAATTTCTTCGATACATTTCTGCGAATATTATGGTGATCGTAAACGGGCTAGTTTTTTGACAATTTCTTGCTGCAATAGTATAGCCGCCAGGTTGCCGATCAGTGCAACAATTGCTGCAATATTGCTGTGTAGCCCGGAGATATTGCCAAGATATTGCATTATAGTCGCAAGAATTTCATGTCTAGCCGGCTATATTGCAAATCATTTATCCCGCTTTGATTCACTGCAATATTGCCGTATATCGTCTTTGCTCTGCTGTATAGGTGCATCTCTTTCCCTCGCTAGCCTCCCCCCGCCTCGTCCTGTAGCTACCGCTGCTGTCTTCTCGCACGCGCACCTAACCTATTCAATTCACCACGTGTTCTGCGATTAGTGAAGTTGTTTTGTATCCGTCCGTTGTTGTTTATTCTGTTCGTCATGGCCGAGTGGTTAAACGAAAAGATTTTGAACTTTATTAATGAAATCCATGTACGTCCTGAATTATGGGATGTAGAAGCTAGTGTGTATAAAGATCGCAACCTTAAGAAGGATGCTTGGGCCGTCATTAGATAAGATAAGATAATTGTTTATTTAAAAAGAAATCACATCTTTACACTATTTTTATTTTTAATGCACTAACCCGTGCTAAGGAACAAATTTAAAAACCTATTTAGAGGCTAAAAATTTCACCCATGCCGGGATTCGAACCCGCAACCTCTGGCTATCCGTACCAGCGCTCTACCAATTGAGCCAATGGGCGACTCACGACATCAGTGAAATTTCGAACCTCTTTTCAATATTCTCTGTATTACGTAGGTACAGGCAGCGACATCTGACTTAAGCAAATTGCATTACTTACAGCCCCGACTACCTACTTTGCAGTTAGAGAGGTTCGAAATTTCACTGATGTCGTGAGTCGCCCATTGGCTCAATTGGTAGAGCGCTGGTACGGATAGCCAGAGGTTGCGGGTTCGAATCCCGGCATGGGTGAAATTTTTAGCCTCTAAATAGGTTTTTAAATCACATCTTGTTGTACAGTATCTTAGACAATTATGTTTACAACGTAATCCTTATAAAAATCAACAAGACATATTTATTTGCAGATATATTACAGAAATTAACCAATGGTCTTCACACTAGATTAATAATCTGTGTGGTGAGGACCGGGGTCAAGCGAATTAACATTTTTGATTAGAGGGCAAGTTAAGAGTTTTTTTTTTAAGCGAGAAATAAGGATTTATGCTTAAAGCTAAATATTATTACTTTTAATTATTTTGAGTACAGCTCGTGTTTGTGTTGGGTTGTGTTGTGTTGTGTGTGTGTGTGTGTGTGTGTGTGGGTGTATGAGGGTGTGTGTGTGTGTGTGAGGGTGTGTGTGTGTGTGTATGGGCGTGTTTTAGATTTAGGTTGTAGAAGATTATTTTATTATGCATAAGATAGTTTCAGTTGCTTCGTAGCTTAAGCCGTTAAGGTAGTTAAATATATTTTGATTTACTTCATGAGGAGTGCAGTTTTTAAGTTGGCAGGTTAGAAATAATTTGTTTAATAGAAAAGGTCCTAAAAATGCTTCAAATCGTTGAGCAAAAGTAGTCCTCATACTAGAGACGGGAACTTAAGGGTTTCGTTTAAAAATAATGGATTGATAATTGGAACAGTTGATAAGACGAAGATATTGAGAAAGGACAGTTTTAACAATAAACAGTTGTCTAATTGACAGAACCTTACAGTCTATACAGATTTACGGTAGGATATCTAAATGGTTTTTTAAATGCTACCTTTAAGATAGATCTTTGTGCTCTCTCCAAAGACAGCAAATGGGTCCTTGCAGAACCACCCCAGCAAGAGATGCAGTAAGTGAAGACTGACTGACACAGCGCCTTGTATATAGAAATCAAGATGTTTTTATAATTTATTGTACGCAATTGTTTCATCACATAAATGAATTTTCTAGCTCTTGCTGAAAGATCTATTAGATGAGGAGCAAAGGTGAGGTTCTCATCGAGAACAATACCCAAGTATGTGATAGTGTTAGCTCTAGTTATTAATTCACAGGAGCAGTGAAGATTAGAGGATGTACACGTATGGATTTTAATAGATGGGGTATATTTAGGAGCGGATACCTTGGTTTTCGAGAAACATAAAATAATTGTTTTACTGGTGTTAAGGGTGAGTAAGTTATTATTGAGCCATGAAGCGATGGAAGCCAATCCTTTTTCAGTTTGGGCTAGTACAGATTCCCAGGTTTGGTCGTGGAATATTAAGGCGGTATCATCAGCGTAGCAGATGACTTCAACATTGCTGTTATTTTTCAGGGGAGAGCTGATATCGTTTATATATAATATAATAGGTCCAAGAATACTCCCTTGAGGCACACCGAAAGAAACGTCACTATGGTCACTGATGGAATCGTGTCCCAGCTTAATATGTTGCTTTCTTTCAGACAGGTAACTTTGGAACCAGTCAAGTGCTCTTCCACGAAATCCATACCTCTGCAATTTCTCAACTAAAATTGGTGTGGACACGGTGTCGAAAGCCTTAGCTAAATCTAAGAAAACCCCGACACACGGTCTACCCAAGTCCAGCTGTGAAGTTAAGGTACTAATTAGGCAGAGGACTGCATCTTCTGTAGATTTCCCCTGTCTGAAACCAAATTGTTTCGAAGAGAGAGCATCAGTTGATTCCAGGAAGCTAACCATTTATGTATTTACAATTTTTTCTAGGATCTTTGACAGGTTGCTAAGAAGCGAAATTGGTCTATAATTATTAGGTGAAGTTTTTTCTCCACCCTTATGAATAGGAACAACCGATGCAAGCTTCCAACAAGAAGGAAAAACTCCTGATTCGAGGCTTAAATTAAATATATGTGTTAGAGGGCCTGATAACAACTCACATGAGATTTTTATGAGATAGTTACTAATGCCGTCAAAGCCAGGTGCACTGTTTATTTTAAGATTTCGAATTATTCTTGTAACCTCGTCTTTGTCGGTCGGCCGCATGAAGAAGGAGTTTGGTGTTTCGGGGATTCGTATGTTTGCTGCGAGTTCTTGTTGTGACTTCGAAATTTTATTTAGTATTATATTTGCCAACTTTGGTCCCACTGAAGTGAAAAAGTTATTTGTAATGTTAAGAGTAGGATCTACATTAAGAAGCTCTGAAGAAAAGTTAGGTTTGTTTGGCATATTGCACATAGTTTTAATGGTTTTCCATAGTTTTTTAGGAGTACGTCTATTTATCTCAATTTCACAGTTAAAGTAAGCAATTTTAACTTTTTTTAAAAGATTATTACAAAAATTTCGGTATTGATTAAAAATTAGATTGGCCACTGGATCATTTTTGTTTTTCCTTGATTTTGTATGGAGCTTGTCCCTTTGCCTAATGCATTTTAGTAACCCAGGAGTTATCCAGGGTTTTATTATGTTTTTAGAGTTTGAAATTTTAACTGGCTTTGTATATTTCTTAATTGATTCGCTAATAATGTCCGACAGAGCGGACGCGGCTTCTTCTGTGTCTTGTGACTTAGTAATCTGGGACCAGTCCACATGAGATAGGTCTTTTGTGACTGCCTCGAAATTAGTATTAAGCCGAGTTTTGACTTCAGTTTGCCTAGGGCTGTTACATGACATGCTGAGAAGGACAATATCGTGATCAGTGATGTCGCTTGAACAAACCAATGTTTCTAGACTGCATTTGGTTCGAACGAAAAAATGATCAAGGCAGGCGTTTCCTCGGGTGGGCTTAGAAATTGCGGGTAATAGACCATGTTCTGATAGTAGACATAAGTATTCATTGCTGCTATCACTACAAACATCTAAAATATCGATGTTTATATCACCAGTGAGAAACAGACTGGGAGAATGTTTTAAAGGGAAAAGAACTTCATTCAGGGATGACAGGAAGTTATTTAAGTTGTAGAAAGACGGCGAGCGATATAGACACAAAAGAGTGATTCTGTTTGGAAAGTTAATTTGCAGCCCTTCTGCGTCTTCTAGGTCCAGCTCATTTACGATAACATTCCAATCGTCCCTAACGAAGACAACACCACTTGCTTTGTTAAGAAGCTTAGTTGAGTTTAAACAAGTATATCCTGATAGCTTATTGGAAACATTGTGTTTTAGCCAGCATTCGGTGAGGACTATAGCATCAAAAACTATCCCTAAGCGATGTGCAGCAATGACAAAAGCGTCGAAATTATGATTTATGCTTCTAATATTAAAAGAATTTTGAAATTGTTGTTGTTTGAAAAAAACGGTATATTTTTGCAGGATTCAAGGGATTCTATATTGTTAAAATTAATAGATAAACAGTTGTTGATTTCGTCAACTAAATCTACATTAGCCATAAGAACCATGGTAATAACAGGTGTGATTTACTTTAATGTTTAGTCTTGAATCCTGAAAACCTAAAATTTCTTCAAATTGATGTGTGTTTCTGTAAATAAAATTGTGTTTGTGTTGAGTATAGTATGTGTGTGTAATGTTTAGTGTTTTGTGTATAAAACGACTACTATGTTTCTTTGGGGAGTCGTTGCCTTGGTAATGAGCTGCAAATGTAATTATAAAACTAAGAAAAGTGCTGAGCACATTATAAATCAAATACTGTCTTTGAGAATTTGAGATCAGATAACCATAATTAACCTTAAGGGCTATCAGTACTGGTACCGGTATCGCTTTTTCGCTGTTAGGCGGTTTGTGTCCCCTAGTTGGCTGCAGAAACTTCGACTGGGGATCCCATGTGACAGAGGAGATCTTCTTCGCATCGTATGTCGATTGCTGCCTTTCCGTCGTCTTTACGTACATATATGAGCCCATTTTTGGTCCAGCAGTATTTGAAGCCATAATGCTTTGCTCGAGTTCTTGATTCCCGAAATAACAGTCGTGTTTCCTTCGTCAGTCTTTCGTTAAAGTACACTTTGCAGAGTGGGCCCGGAGTTATATCGCTTGATGAGATGTTCTTGCGGGTTCTCGCGGCCTTAAGTAATTCCTCACGCTTAATACGGCGGGCTAACCTTACTACGACCGGGCGAGGGATATTGGTAATGCTTTCTACTGGCTTCTTTCCCTTTGAAATACGCGGACCAGCTCTAGAAACCCAGTCTATATCATGCTCATCCAGCTTGACTCCAATCTTACATGCCGCCACCATCACTATTTGTTGTAGGTTCTCATTGACATTCTCGGATAGCCCTACAATGTCAATCTCATTTGCTAGAGAAAGCTGTTGCTGCCACTGGCTTTGATCATGGAGTTGCTTGATGACAGCTCTAAGATTCAGAATCTCGCTGTCGCGTTCGAGAAGCTTCTTCTCCAGACTATCAAGCCTAGTGTTGTACTGCTCCATCATTAAGGTAAGTTGGGCCTGAATATCGTTGCGCAAAAGCTTGATTTCGCCGAGAATTTCAGTATTGGAATCGTTTTCAACCGCCACTGCATCGTTCTTTTTTCGGTTAGCATTTTTTATTTTAGTTTTTATGTATTTTGTTGGTCAGATGACTACTAGCGCAATCTGTTGTCGAGTAGGTGAGGCTCCGCACAATAATCTATGCGAAAGTGACTGATGGTGATGAGTGTAGTAACGGTACTCAAACAAAGATGACGCCACTGGTAGAGCACCGAGCTAATTATTGAAGTTATCTTTATAATAGTTATCAGAACAATAAATGAATTAAATTCAAGAATATTTTGAGTTTGATTATTCAAACTGTTTCATTAAATAAAGCACTTTTACACTGCCTACCAGTCGAACATCCACAAAAACACGCGGGCTTCTGCTTTGAGGTTAGCGAGATAAAACTTTGGAGTTTTCGTCACTGTTTCACTTAGCAAACACTTTTCAGTGTATTACTGGTAATATAGGAATGCAGTAAAACTACAGTGGTGAGTCTTAACTTAAAAACTGATTTTTAAACTGCGGAGCTCTTTACTAACAATGTTTACATTTAAGCGCCCTCTATTCCGCTTCAATTGCCGCGAAGTTTAATGTAACGACCGAAGAGGCATACAAAAAATTTAGAAACTTGCGAACATATGCGAAAACGGAATTAAAGAAAAAGAAGAGTGGAAGTGGTGCCGGAAAAAAGGTGACCTGGTTCGCATTTGAAGCCATTTCATTTGTACTGTCACGGGATATTCCAGATGCAGGAACAGATAGTGAGACCAATACAATGGAAACCACCGTAAGTTTATTTTTACATAATTTAAGTTTATTAGATTGCTTATACTTAAGTAGGTACAATGAAAGTAACCTAGTGACAGAATCTTATCAACCTACCTAGTTGTTTATAAACTTATTCTTGTATATGTACATGTACACTTACATGCTTTTATAATTATACACATGACACATTGCTACTTCTTTTTTGCACCAATAAAAACTTATTACAGAAAAGTTGCCGACGACACTTGGGCGGTAGCCCCACTGGTTCTATTAGTTTTAACCTAAATAGATGTCTTGCCATGCAACTCTTCCACGATGTGACATGAAATAGTGCATGAATTCGTCTCTTGTCTCCTTTGCTAGTGCGGTTGAATTTCTAGCATGATAGTGGCTTAAGTCATTTAGACGTTGATCATCATTTCGCCATGATCCTGGTATGATGGCTCCATTATCAGTATCTTCAACATCAAAAGTCCCTATGAGGTTGTATAAATTTTGCGCATGTTTATTTCTACGCAAAAAATTGTGTAAATACGCACAAGTCATAACAATACTTTGTACATTTTCCAAGTTTACATTCATAGTTGAATGAAAAATTCGAAAAACAGACGACATTATATCGAAAACATTTTCTACAATCCTACGTGTTCTAGATATTCTATAATTACAAATACGCTTAGGAGATCCAATGTTTAAATCCACTGTATATGGCTTACAAATAATTTGTGTTAATGGGAAAGCATCATCGGCAACAAAAACATATGGCTGGAGCTTGTTTCGTCCAGGAAGTGGTTCTGATTCAGGAATACTTAGACTATGATCGAGTATACTCTTCCCGATAGCTGTATGTCTAAATACACCTCCATCTGATATTCGTCCTTGACATCCCGCGTGAACGTACAGAAATTTATATTGTGCTTCTACTACAGCGAATAATACAAAACAAAAAAATTGTTTGTAGTTATAATGTTTGCTTCCGCTGTTAGGTGGGCATGTAATTTTAATGTGCTTGCCATCCATAGCTCCAAGGCAATGTGGAAAATTCCAGCGGCTTTCGAAGTCACTTGCAATCGCTCTCCATTCCCGCGCAGATAACGGCATCTGCAAATAAAATAAAACATCGTATATTTTTTTTCAGTTAACTGAGGAGACCGATAATGATGAAATGTTCAATTCTGAAGAAACATCTGATTCATTGATAGCTCCACCGCCGCCAAAAATTTTTCGCAAGAAGTCAAATTCTAACAGATTTCAGGCAATAGATACAACGTATGAAAAAGCGGCTCAAATAATAAATAGCAGTGGAAAAGAAAGAAACCCATATTCTGGGTTTGGAGAGCATGTGGCCAATAAATTAAGCACATATGATAGCTACACGCGAGCGCAAGTTGAATTTAAAATAAGTGAAATTTTATATAATGCAGACATGGGAATGTTTCTTAATTCCAATCTTGCACCGGACGTGGCAGGTTCTAGGATTCAGACTACTCAGGACTCACTACAAAGTACACATCGCGGCGTCATGCAAACTTTGGGACTTCTGATTCTATTATTCAAGGACTTACTTACGAAGAACTAGTAGCATCTACTGTAACATATGTTTTTTTAAGAAATAAAAATAAATAAAGATACTTTAGTAAACTTACTTTGATGTATTCTTTTAATCCACTTGTCAGAGTTGCACAAACTTCTGGAACTATGTGAGCGATTGAACTGTCAGAGACTCTAAATAAATACATTAAGCTCTTGTAAGAGTCACCGGTTGCCAAAAATCGAAGTGTTATTGCTAGTCTTGTATTGATTGGTATTGCCTTTCTCATATTTGTATCTTCTTTTTGATCCTTGGTCCAATTGTATTCAACAAATACTCGAAGTCACTTTTGGACATCCTAGTGAAGTTTTGAAACAGATATCGAGAATCAGCTCCTTGTCAAGGTTAGTTATGGTTTCTCGTCTGTTTAAATATGGCCGGATCCACACTCTTCTTCTAGATTTATGTTTCTTTAAACGATGATACAAAACAATAAAAGCTGCAGCAACGGCAACAGCTTCGGTATCCACCATTTTGTCCTGCGAGATCTAGCCGCAATATGCCGCGCGTGTACGAACACAATCTCTCAGCAATCCAGTTGCCGAATGTTGCTGGGCTACTCTCGGCAATGTATTGCAAAATGAAATTGCAGCAAGGGTACCATTGCAAATATACTAAGATATATTGGTCAATAAAAATTGCCAGCAGATGCATTTTTTGTAGCCCGTTTACAGGCACCTTTAGATAATAATCGACACGTTATGTAGACGCCGGTGATGATTGTTTCTTTTGATTCATCATCACAGAAAAAACCGCCTAACGTCAAAAATATTTGACCCAGATAGAGACAAACCTATTTGTTAGACAGAAACAAAACCACAGATTAGCAAGTAAAGAATAAAAGTGAGTGAGTGAAAATGAACGAGTTTAGCTGAGTGACCAGAAGAATAATCAAATCAGCAGTTAACAGTAGATTGGCTAATTTTCCAATGATTTGCTTTCTAGAAATCCAACGCATGTTAACCACATGTTAACAGATTGTCAAATGTGACAGTCTGTTAGCTGATTCGTTGAGTTAAGATTGTCTCGGAAACCAGCTGTAAGAGTCGTTAAAAACCTACTTTTTAAGTTTTTTAAAGTCTCAAAATAACTATTTGACAGGTTTCTGAAAACCAACTCAGGTTTTTCGTTGGTATTTAATAAGTGAAAGTGATTTAGTGATAAATTTTAAATCTTATGTGTATTTTTTATAAAATAATAATTCATTTTAAAATAAGCCGCCAAAACGCTCTTGGGCAATATGGCGCCGCACAGAAATTAGTGACGGCACTGGTTAGTATACAGACACAAACCTCAAGTCAACTCTCGGGTTCGGGGATCACTAACTATATTTACTGACCTGTGACGTCACTGGTTAGTATACAAATCTCAAGTCAACTCTAGGGTTCGGGGATCACTACTTATATTTACTGACCTATGATGTCATTATAGATTCAAGCAATCCTGGCCGTTTTTGATAAAATTGCTACAGATACAAAATTATCAAGTTTTATCCCGTTATTTTGTAGATATGATCCAGATTTTTTGGGTTAAAATGCCTTAAATCGGTTTTATCACATCACACTAATATTATAAAGTTTGTAAATGTGTATGTTTGTTACATCTTCACGTCTAAACGGCTGGAGGGATTTTAATAAAATTTGGTATGGAGTTAGCCGTCACTCGGGATTAACACATAGGCTACGTATTACTGCGGGAAAATATCTTATTCCCATGGGAAAGTCAATAATTTTCCCTAATAAACCGCGGGTAACACCACGAGGCACAGGTACTAAGTCATAATTAATACAAATATATAATGAATAATGTTTTTGGGAGCGAGTTTGAGAACGTTTTCTTGAGTTTTATCGTCTAACCTAATCAATGAGTGGTTGTTTACGCAATTTGGAACAATTAAACCCTCGTGCATCGACGTTTTAATCGCATCTGATACACCATGCGTGTCAGATCTAGAACCACACTTGTCTTATACGAAGTTTACACGTTCAGTCTAGCGTCAGTTCAGTCCGTGACCTTGATCAAGCTCGGATTGATGCCAGACTGATGATGAAGCATCATAATATTCGAATATCCGTCAGTCTGGTCCATCAGTCCACTGAATTGACAATCAGTATGCGCCGTCAGTCTAACCAGACTGATGGAATTGACTGCCGCCAGACTTAACGTGTAAATTCCGTCTTACAGATCGGATAGCGTCGTGTGGCTTTTAACAACCTTACGATACCGATCTGGAGAGTCAGATCAGATGTCCCATCAGACGAATTGCATAAGAAGCGTTTTGCTAGGCTTAGGCTAAATTTCTTAGTATAAAAATCAAGTGGCCAGATCTCAAGTTGCGTTGTGTATGACGAGTATGTAGAACATTATGGTTCTAGCTTAATTATTTCATTCCCGCATTGGATGGCTTTCTTTGGAACCGTAACAAGTAGCTAGTCGAAATTTGAAAATTTCATAGAATAAGTGGTATTATGGCGAATTACCTAACGAATAATGGAATCTACCGGAATCTCTGGTCTATCCGAAGTTCGAAGGGGAAGGACACGATGGAAATCCACTCTACTTCAGAGAGGCAAACCACCTATCCCAGGACGGCGTAGGTTTTCTCGTCAATAAAGTCCTCGCTAAGAACATTGTGTAAATCAGTAGTGTGTCGAACAGAGTTGTGCTTAAATTGACCAAGAGATACACCCAAAGTAACATGCACTGATATACATCAGTGCATGTTACTTTGGGTGTATCTCTTGGTCACCTAAGAAATGAAACAATCCGCCAACGAGCTAAGGTGACTGAGATAGCCTATAGGATTAGCAACAAGTTCACAAACAACAATTATATACTAGAGTAGAGTGCCACCAAGAGTTAGAAAAACTGTCCATGAACAAGCCCTACTGTGGATAAAGGATCATAGCGGCTCTCTACAATGATGCCGCGGATGAGCTCGCTAGAAGAGGCTCGAAAACTACAGTAGAAGGACCAGAACCTCTACTCCCGCTACCATTAGCGGGAGTAGAGGTTCTGGTCCTTCTACAGCCGTGTGGATGGTATGGACCATCAGCTTCGGAAATCGCTAAGGCTGCAAACAGAAACCCAGATTGCCGTACTATGGAAACCGAAAACGAAATGCAGACAAGCCAGAGAGGCTTTACCAACAATGTCGAAGCACCTCACACACAAGCTGCGTCTGAGGAAAAACGATCTGCGCAAAGCTGTAGCACTTATGACGGGCCACGCCCACTGGATAAACACTTCCACAATATGGGACTGACCGACAGCCCTTTATGCCGAGGATCCCTCAAGGAAGACGAAACACATGCCCACGTGACTATTCACTGTGAGAGCATGGATGAACATTGCACATCCAACGGACATGATGGGAAAGCTGGGATCCCTTCGGGAGGCCAATGGTAACATTGGTGCACTGCTCGCCTTTTGGAGAGAGATTGGCTGGCTGGCGTGACCTCACAGCCCTGCTACGTACAATGGCCCTACTATGAGGCTAAATGCGGAAACCACAGGAAAAAATAACTGAACTAACTAGGATTAGCAAGCTGAAGTGGCAGTGGGCTGGTCACATGTTTATGCCGAAGAACTGATGATCGATGGGGTGCAAAAGTTCTCGAGTGGAGACCACGAAGTGACAAACACTGCCTAGAACGCCCAGCCGCTCACTGGGCCGACCGATCTGAGGTAGATTGGTGGCAGCGGCTGACAGAGGGAATACCGCTTCCCTCCGCCTATGAAGCCTATGTCCAGCAGTGGACGAGTACAGGCTGATTAATGAATAAGGGGGGCGACCATATAACAAAAGCATTTTTCCGCCGTTTTTTTGTTTATGCTCTATCGTAAAAACGGTAACATATACAGGGATAAAATATGGCGTGATGGTGGAACTTATTATTCATTGTTTTGTTCATTATGTAGACAAATAATAAAAAACGACCAAGAGCGATTTGAACTACCTACCTGGATTTAAAATAATATTTATCACAGGACTAACTGCCGGTTTCCCGTACATATTTTTTGCTAAATGTTACGATAACAGACTGTTAATCTCCCGTTAAACGTACTTTGAGTTGCTAGAAGATTCAACTGACATAATGTTAACAGTCTGTCAAGGCAAGTGCTAATCTCCAATTAATCACAGATTAGAGCCATTTTGGATTTCTAGAACGCATTTTCTCACGTCAACAATCTGTTGACATGCCATTGACATCTGATTTTTAATTGTAGAATATCGAGCAATTAGTAGCGTGTTCATATCGAGAAATCGCATTTATTTCCCATTTCGTGCCATTAAAAGAATTGAATTGTAATTTCTATTTCATACGTGTTTCAAGAAGCGCTCGTGGCCTAGGCGAACCGAGTGATCGGAATCAATCACTTGGTTAAGCAACAACAGGCGCGGTCAGGTACAGGATGGGTGAGCGTCCCGTGTCTACCGCTAGTGGCATTTTTCCGACCGCTTCCGTGCTTAGCAAGGCACGTTAAGCCGTTGGTGCCGGCTGTCATATAATGGCAGTCGTTAAGCCATGTCAGAGGCCTTATGGGCGGCTTGATAACTTCTGACAGTAAACTGTCTTACAATCCTCCACCAACCCGGACTGGCCCCCGTGGTGGAGTAGGGCCTAACCTTTCTACGATGCAGGAAGAGACCAGAGTGCTTAGTGCGAGTTTGACAGATCCAATCGAATAACTTTACTACCGCGTTAATCGAGCATTGAGTAGCGAGTATGAGTAAGTTAACCGTTCGAACTGGCAGAACGCTGTCACAGTACAACTCGCACTCGCGTTTATTCGTGTTTTGGCTGGTTAACGTGTTCACTTCTCAACGTAAACCATAACAACTCGCACTCAGCAATTTTAATTTCCATACTTGTCGCTAGGTGGCGCTTCCTCGATGCCATAGAAATGAGTTTACGTTAACGCGATCGAGTAGTTAAAAAACTCGCACTAAGCACTCTGTGCCCCAGCAGTGGGGACATACAAGGGTTGATAACGAACGTGTTTCAAATGGTGTTTAAAAACACGGAGTAAGTATAAAATACTACACACTATTATATTACCTACCTATGTACTTCAAAGTTTACAAAAAATTGAAATGAGTAGGTAAGTAGGTACTTGTACCCAACTTTATTATTAATTGTACCTTTCAGATAGAAAATGTCAGATTTTTCGGATTTGTCTGCTTTATCTAGTGATGAGGAGACGACGAGAAATCGCAATTGTACTTTTATTTTCAATTACAGACTTGTACCTACAACAAAACATACAGCGTTCCTTACACATTATATTATTTAACAATTACGCCATAAAATCCCGCACATTAGCATAGTAAAGTATAGCTTGGTAGATACTTGTTCACCAATGATAATAGTTCTGTTTTCTCTTTCTCAGTATAATTTCTTCGAGACATTTCTGCGAATATTAGATAATAATCGACGACGGTGATGATTGTTTGTTTTGATTCATCATCACAGAAAAAACCGCCTAACGTCAAAAATATTTGACCCAGATAGAGACAAACCTATTTGTTAGACAGAAACAAAACCACAGATTAGCAAGTAAAGAATAAAAGTGAGTGAGTGAAAATGAACGAGTTTAGCTGAGTGACCAGAAGAATAATCAAATCAGCAGTTAACAGTAGATTAGCTAATTTTCCGATGATTTGCGTTCTAGAAACCCAACGCATGTTAACCACATATTAACAGATTGTCAAATGTGACAGTCTGTTAGCTGATTCGTTGAGTTAGGATTGTCTCGGAAACCGGCTGTAAGCCATTTATGCCTAACTATATTAAATAGGCTGTGTGGTGTCAGCCTAGAGAATAGCACCAACCCAAATTGTTCCCGCGGGTGTCGTAAAAGGCGACTAAGGGATAAAAACCGGGGGGGTGGGCAGCAGCGCCTCCTGCAGTACAATTCCACCAAACTGCGATCCCCAACCCGCATGCCCAGCGTGGGGATTATGGGCATTACCCCCTATATGATAGCACAACGTGGCGTTCTTTAGGGGAGAGCTATGACGGCATAGCCTTGCGCTAATTAGGGGAGGGATATGTCCAGCAGTGGACTAATATAGCCTGAAGAAAATATAATATAGTACAGATAGGTATACTTATATAACATATTCGGAAAGAGGTGGTACAGAACCCTGGATGAATGGCTGGCTGGACAGAAGAATGAACTCATAAACAGTTAAAAATAAACTAAATGAGTTACCTCCAAGTTTTTCTTTTCATGGTCAGCAGCGATAAATTTCTTCATAAGTGCTGGCATCTCAATATTATTTGGCAAGATAACCTCAGGATAGTCATGTACCTTGTCCGTTTTGAAATATTTAGCCTCTTCATTCTTAGGTACAAGCTGATAGTCAGGTTTGTATGACGTACGGTAAATCTCAGTCAAATTGGGAAGCTTACGGCCACGGAATGTTTTCTCAACCCAAACCCGGACTCTCCGTCTTTCCTGAAATGCATGTGAAGATAATGGTTATGGTATGAGGTAGATCTCCATGAGATAAAATATCTTCCACTTACAAGTCATATAATAGTTAACTGTACAATCATATTCTATCTAAATTTTTGAAGTTTTTCATTATTATAGGTGTGCTGAATGCGGGCAGCCCAAGTGTGGGAAGCTTGGACAACAATGAAGCAGGCCTGTGTCATAAAGTGGGCATAAAATGGCTGATGATAACATTAATTGTTGTACTTAAGAAACAAATATGATGGTGGTACTCTACTACTAGAAAAATAAATTTGCATATTATGATATAATGTACCCCAATCTTACAAAAACCGATGTTTTTGTGGCTGTTGATGATTGAATTTTATTTTTGTTTTATTGAAGAAAACTTTTACATAATAGGTATATGCCTATAGCTAAAGCTTGGGGTTTTGTGGAAACTTTTAGACTCTGGTTTACTTTTTTTAGAATTTAGTTTCATACCGTTTTGACGGCATTATTATATGCATTTTGTATATGTTTATATGAATTTTCACCTTTCGAGTACTTGTCGCCCTCTGCTAAATGTCCGTATACCCAGCAGGACCCTACGTCTGATTCGATTAACGATTAAAGTTTCACTTACCTAGTAATTAGTAATTAGTACCTTCTGAAAAGTATAAGTAAAATAATAGTACCTTAACAGTTAGCCAGAAAACTTACATGTTTTGCAAGCAGGACTCTCCGTTGTTAGAAGGTCTTTAGACCAGTAGTGTATGTCCCCGTATAGCGGTCAATTAGTACATTTAGATTTTCCTCCTTTTCTTAGAAAAAAGTTATTAGTTTATAAGAAATATGGTACCTACAAAAGATTTATTTTGCCAGCAGGACCCTTTTTAGTTTTAGGGTTTTCAGTCCAGACAATCATATTTCCGAACAGCTTAATATTAGTACCTTTCATGTTTACGAGGTTCGTAATACGGATGTTGACACATGTTACCAATTCATGTTAAGTTATTTTTTTTAAATTAAAGACCGTATTTAAAAACGTATAATAACATTCTAAGAATATATTTATTTGCCATAAAATAAATAAAAATAGTTTAAATTGCATTATTTAATACCCATTATCACGTGACTGCGAACGTCAATCAAAGCGCGGGTGACGTCACTGACCGCTAAACAAAACAAGCTGACGTAGTCAAAAGTATCACCGGCGAACTAATTTCAACGATATTATTATAATGTTATTGTAATATTATTGTAATATTATAACAATGGAGACTGGATTCATCAAAGGAAGTAGTTCTAACTTACCGAAGATAGATTCGTTGATGGTGGCAAGTTATTTTGCCCGAAATAAGAATTTTTGTGCAGCGGAGCTTAGAAACGTAAAAATGTCATTGCAAGTACGTTTGAAATACCTACCTATGGTTGGTGGGTAAAGTCAAAACTACCTATCTAAAACTATTTTGTACCTAAGTAGGTACATACTCGTATTTAAATTGTATCCTACAATACTTTTAGAATATTTGGCTTACCTACGAGTATATCAAAGTGGTCTTCACAAAAATAGCTGTTACTTGTACTTAGATGTCAATGATGTTGAACATCTTCTAGCAAGCGTTAGCCACTTTCTCCTTATTTTAGCAATTTTTGGAACATGTATGAACATTTTTTGCGCCATACTTATTGACGTACTTTTACACATGGGTACTGCACAGCATTTGTTCATCGTATTCATTTTTACACCATTCAGAAAACTTATTTATTCGTAAGAATTCACTGAATATCAGGTTAACTTTCATAGAGCGCGAGATTGTTTATCGGTCTGTGACGTCATCATACTCACGCGTTAGTTTAGAACGTTTTGGCGGGAATTTTAAAAAGTAGTTTTAATTAAGTATTTTTTTTAGTAAAATGTGACGTATTTTTTCATGAAAATATTTTTTTCGTGTTTAAATCGCGTCTATCTATAAAACAAAATCCATTCCGAACATTAGGCCACATCCCTATTAAATAACATCGAAATAAATAAAAAAAATGCTTTTCATTTTTAGGTGATATTAGACAGTGCTAGTCTATGCATAAAAAGTATTTAAGGGAGTGTAGCTTCTGAAAACTGGTTGATCTGTGAACTGCTATCAGTGTTACCAGTATACTCAGTGTTACCAAAAAAACCGACGATTTCCGTCGAAACCAGTTACCGTCGAATTTAAAAAATGTGTACACTTTATTAGGGTGAATTGCCGCAGCAAAAAAACCCACGGCAAACCTGAGAAGGGTAGGGCAAAATGCTGTTTTATGATGTGCTATATTTTTATATTCTTTTTAATGCAGTAACCCGTGCTAAACACTTCTTTTAAAATTAAAGCACTATGGTATAAACGGGAATAGCCTAAAACTTATAACATCATATTTAGAAGGGAGAGTTCAAAGAGCTGATATAAATAGAACTAAATCTTCAGGGTCAGAGGTCAGGATAGGAGTGCCACAGGATCGATTTTGGGGCCGTTCCTCTTCCTCGTATATGTAAATGATTTGCCGTTCATGGTTCAAAATATGTCAGAGATAGTATTATTTGCAGATGACACGTCACTTATTTTTAAAATTAAGAGACAAGAAAATTACCTTGACAATACAAATAATGCTCTCTCTCGGGTACTAAATTGGTGCACTTCTAATAACTTATTGTTAAATTCAAAAAAGACGAAATGTATAAAGTTCACTCTTCCAAATGTCAAAACGGTAGACAGCAATGTTTTACTGGGGAATGACAAATTAGACCTTGTGAATGAAACTGTATTTCTAGGTATCACAATTGATGCAAAGCTTCAATGGGGTCCTCATATAGAAAAATTTGCAAATAGGCTTAGTTCAGCAGCATATGCAGTCAAAAGAATTAGGGAACTAACTGACGTCGCAACTGCTAGGCTTGTTTATTTTAGTTACTTCCATAGTCTTATGTCCTATGGCATACTACTGTGGGGACGGGCAGCAGACATTGAGACCATCTTCGTCTTGCAGAAGAGAGCGATCAGATTCATTTATAGGCTGGGTAGTAGAGATTCGTTAAGAGATTTCTTTAAAGAAACTAACATCCTGACAGTTGCCAGTCAGTATATATATGAAAACATTATGTACGTTAGGAAAAATATCAGTAACTTTTAAACTTTAGGGAGCCAACACAATGTAAATACTAGAAATAAACATAAAGGCAAAGGTTAATACATCCTTCATGGGGCATTGTATACGCTTCTATAATAAAATCCCTGAAGATATATTAAGCTTGCCTAAATCGCGTTTCAAAACATATGTTAAGCACACTTTGTGCCAAAAGGGCTACTATAACATAAAGGATTATTAAGATGACAATGAGGTCTGGAATTAAAGCCAGTACAATGTATGAGTTCTATGTTTATAATAATTATGTAAACTATGGTAATTAAGGACTTTTGAAAAGACTAAGTTAGGAGTTTTTTTTGTCCATTTTTTCACCTAAATGATCTAGATTTTGAAATGGACACCTAGTTTGAATTGTAACGTTCACTAAGCCGCAGTTGCTGTGCTACTTTGAATAAAACCTTTTCATTTCATTTAATTTCATTTCATTAAGAGAGAGTATTATAAAGAGGTTCGAAATTTCACAGATGTCGGTAAGTCGCCCATTAGCTCAGTTGGGAGAGCGCTGGCACGGTTAGCCAGAAGTCGCGGGTTCGAGTCTCGGCATGGGTGGAATTTTTTAATCTAACAAGGTTTTTTGCTATATTTTTTCTTAGTAAAGTAAGTACTTCTCTACCTTGGCAAAAAAAAAATAAGTTACTGTGTATATTACACCCAAAAAAAATTGTCAGTCATTTTATCATCACTGTGACCTGTCCTGAACCCAATTCCGCTCATTAAAATCATAGCCTGAAAATACGATCTATTATATGGATTTGAATCTATTTTCATTTCATCAAATTAAATAGTCTATCAAAAAAACCATTTGTTTGTCTAAAATTTTCCTCCTTATACATTTGAAAGGCAGACAACTTTTGTCCGGAAAAAAGTTATCATTTTAGTGGACAGAAAGTTTTAGTAAAATAGCTCTGTCAACATTGTATTGCTGCGCCCCCCTCAAATTTACTCACTTCGGTTGAGTCCGGCTCGAGCTCTCGGTGCGTTTGCACCGGTCGCAACGGCTTGTTTTTCCCGCCAAAAAATTTAGTTTATCATTTCATTGACATGGGGACAATTTTTTTTTCGTTTTGGTGGCCATTAACAACAAAATTTACAAAACCTATTTAGCGGCTTATTTATTTTTTAAATTGTCCTTAGCACGGGTTAGTGCATAAAAAAAAGAATATTCGTTATTATCATTATTAACTAGTTTTATATTCATTTCATTTATTTCAAAATTGTGTATTTAATAATTCTTTGTTTGATCATTGTTTATATTCCGCACAATAATAACATATTTAATATCCAACAGACAACCAAATATATTATTTCAGTGGATACTTTTCATTTCAGTTTTAAGTAAGTTTTAATGATAATTGACGTCCACTCGCATGCATGTTACAAAAAAAAGGCTAAACTTTTATTTGTTACCAAAGAAACATATTAGAATGGGGCTGGAATAAAAAAATCTCACCGAAATTACACAAAAAAAACTTTTGATAAAATTCACCCTAATGTATCCATGCCAAATTAGTCTTTGAAATTAGGTAATTGGATTCGACGGAAATCGTCAGTTTTATTTATTCTTACTGATATTTGTATGCTGTTGACCAAACTCCTTTGGTAACACTGAGTATACTGGTAACACTGATAGCAGTTCATAGATCAACCAGTTTTCAGACTCACTCCCTTAAGTTCTTTATATGCATTGACTAGCTCTGTCTAATTTTACCTAAAAATGAAAAACATTTTTTTTATTTATTTCGATGATATTTAATTACGTACCACATAAACATGAAAGGTACTAATATTAAGCTGTTCGGAAAAATGATTGGACTGAAAACCCTAAAACAAAAAAGGGTCCTGCTGGCAAAATAAATCTTTTGTAGGTATATTTCTTATAAACTAATAACTTTTTTCTAAGAAAAGGAGGAAAATCTATAGGTACTAATTGACCGCTATACGGGGACATACACTACTGGTCTGAAGAAATAACAACGGAACAAAAACAAAACATGTAAGTTTTCTGGCTAACTGTTAAGGTACTATTATTTTACTTATACTATTCAGAAGGTACTAATTACTAGGTAAGTGAAACTTTAATCGTTAATCGAATCCGACGTAGGGTCCTGCTGGGTATATGGACATCTCTGCTAAGCATCGGGACAGACGAAAAAAATCACACATAATAATTCTTATCTAGTAAAAGCATGAGGTTTCCAACATATTCTGTGGAAACTAAACTTTTAAATTGCTTACTCTGGTGTAATTTGTTTAGGATTTTGTTAATATACCAATTTTCATGTTTCAAGTACTTGTCGCCCTCTGCTAACTAAAGCGGATAAACAAATGAATGGAAATAGTGAAACTATAAAAGTTCTTTGTTGTCTACAGCAAACAGAATAATACTAGTGGTGAGAACAACAATTTGCTTCCTTAGGAATGCAAGCAAGGTAGTGAATAATAATGTTAACATTGAATTATATGATTTAGTTACTTAATGGTGGTTGGAATGTGTCTGCATAACACAGTCCAATTTAGAATTGTCCTTATCTAATTACATTTACCGCAATACAATTTCGCATTTTTTAACGAAGACAAGCTCCATTGTTCGGGGTCCATAGTTCGGTAGGTGAGTAAAGTTGGCGGCAGTATGAATTAAGGATCAAGCAGAGGTGTTTATTTATAGTTTACGTTTAATCGTTATCAACCCATGTTGAGGCCACCACTGCTGAGGCACGGGTCTCTTCCAGCATCGCAGGAAGGTTAAGCCATACTCCACCACGGTTACGTTTTATGTTATTGTCTAATATGTATTTACAATAGGAACATATACCCACAAGCGGTAACTATTATTATCAGGGAGTGGACAGTTTTGAGGTTAGTGGGATGAGCGGTGGGTTTCGGAAAGACTGTCTTACCTCATCAGGACAAGTTTCAACTTTCACAATTTTCATAAAACTCGGTTCCGGGTACCTCGAGAAGACTGAGCGGACCACAATCCTTCCGACGCCAAAGTTTTTGAGGCTGCCAACTATCTCCCACAAAGTCTTTCCCTTGAAGTCGGTTGTTCTACCTACATACTTAATTACAGTACCCGCAGTAGCTGCCATCCTCTAAAAATAAGTTGTATTCAAACACGTCAGTCAACGATCTTCCCTTTTTTATTTGGTTAGTTCTCACAAATTAGGTAGGTACCTACTGAAAAGTACAACAAAATAGTTTTATTTATACGGGAGACAATAACGCACGTCCCAATGACGCACACCCCGATAACGCACGAACCAATAATGTACAGCCAATAATCCGTGTACAGGTAAATGAATGAGTTTTATTGGATTTCCCAAATTAAGACAAATTGCCTCATTTGAAAATGTGAACAATTTTTTTTTGTATCGAAAGGTTATTGACGAGCATGATGATAATGCTAATTGTTGTTCTAAAAGACAGCTCACAGGTAATTTTATACTTGATTTGGGACTCTTAAGACTGAGCTCTGGCAACACTGAGTAACGCCGGGCGTCAATGTTTTCAAATGTTGAACAGCTGATACATGTCCAGTAAAACGCGTTAAACCTATGTGAACTGGACACCGATGGGGATGCCAATTATTGGGTCATACGAAATCATGCGTGCATCATTGGTACCATAGACAAATCTATGTTGGTACGTAGACTCTGTCTATTGAAAAGTGAAGCGGTATTATTTAACGTTGGTAACATTTTTTTGAAAAAGCTAATGTCACATTTGTCTGCGTAATAACCTCTTTCTTTGCGGTGTATTTTAGTATTATCAAATTGTGTGATAATTTCATTAGAAATAATGAATAAAACTATTAAAAGTGGCGATAGAAAGATGTTGTACAGCATGATTACACGTTACAATGATGTAAAAAATGAAATGGAGGCAGTATTTGACCAAAAACTACAATGTTTACATTCGATTTCGGAGATCACGGATGGTAAGTCCACTTGATTTTGATACTTGTGTAATCGGCCTATTGATCGAAGATAGTGTAGTGTGTTTAAGTACTTAGTTTTCAATGACTGCCTCCCGTCGTCTCCTGCTCCCTGGTCTTGAATAAATTATTAACCAATGTTGTACAGTCACGAGCAATAATATACATAGACTGTCACATTTTCCAAAAATCTTAACTTAAATCAATCTAGAAAGAAGTGAACGACAGTTTTATCTGAATTATGTAACCAATGGTTAGATAATTTAGGACAAATTGTCGTACACATGTGCAGTACAAAACAAGATGTATACGTCGTACAAAATGTGACAGTGTATATATATATATATAATTGCTAATGCCTGTATGTGTCGTACGACGTTCATTAATCGTGATGATTATTATAGGTCTCATTGAAGATCCAGAAAAGCTACAGATCATCCAAAGCGAGTTGAAAAACTCAAAAAGCTAGAGGAATCCGAAGTGACACGGTCTGAAACCCAATATATGACAAAAATAGCTTCCATAACAGGTTAGTTTTTGCAAAATTACGTACTGAAATGTTTAAACCATCAAATGTTCGTAATCAATGTCATTGTAGACTTTTAGTCCGGATTTACTTACGGGTGTTGTTATATCGGAAAAGTCCGACCAGGTTTCGCTCCGATTCGCAGAGCTTAATCATGGTGAGCAGAGACGGAGCTCGCGTCGTCGGTTGCTTGTCTCACACTACGGGCAAGCGCGCGGCGCGCCCGCGCCGAGATAGGTGGGGCGGGTGCCGACACTGGCTGCGGGGGATTCCCGCTGGCTTGTGCCGCAGCGCCTACTGCTTTCCCGTCGTCAATAACTAGGCATGATGGCACAGACACAGCTCACGACATCTTCGTTCTTGCAGTGTCTATTTCGATATTCACTATCACTGCACTTTCGTAGAACCGGTTTCAATGTCATGTTAACAGGTATATTATGTATATGATGACATGATGTTACGCGTGTTATTGATAACGATATGATACGTTATTTTTTCTTCCGTGATTATTTTGTGAATGGATAGTTATGTAGGTACTGTTTTTCTAAACCCAAACATACCTACTAATAGTTTTTTTATTGCAGGCGTAAGTGTACCAACTCTACGAAGA
Organism: Yponomeuta sedellus; assembly: GCA_934045075.1. Lineage (NCBI taxonomy): Eukaryota > Metazoa > Arthropoda > Insecta > Lepidoptera > Yponomeutidae > Yponomeuta > Yponomeuta sedellus. The sequence goes on from OW203731.1 coordinate 11,747,071, forward strand.
ATAAAAAAAGAAGGGTCAATAAATCGCGGAGAATGGAACACTCCAGGGAAAAAACGCCCACACAAGAGTACAGTTTCTAATTTGGATGACTTTGACATCAATGCCATAAGGAATAACATAAATGAATTTTATGTAGTCAAAAAACAAGTACCCACTTTGAGGCCTCTATTAGTAGCACTCCGTGAATCAATTCAGTTCTCTGGTTGTCTTGAAACACTACGAAAAATTCTGCTGAACAATGGATTTGAATTTAAGAAGAATGAAAATTAATGATCAGTACTTATGGAACGCTTTGAGATTGTAGCTTGGAGGCACCGTTATTTGAGAACTATTACATCAAAACGCAGCGAACAGAAACCAATTATTTACCTGGATGAAACGTATGTGCATCAAAACTATGACATAAAAAAGTCATGGCAAGGCCCCTCTGTGAGTGGTGTTATAGACAAAATTTCGAAAGGGAAGAGTTACATTATCGTTAATGCAGGCTCACAACAGGGATCCATACCATATGCACTCTTGATTTTTAGCACCAAATCTTAATTAGCAGATTACCACCACGACATGAATTCCACAAATTTTATGAAATGGCTGTAGGAAAAATTGATCCCTAATTTGCCCTTGAACAGTGACGTGGTAATGGATAATGCTAGTTACCATGTTAAGCAAATTAACAGACCACCTACAACAAATAACAAAAAAAGTGATATCCAGGACTGGTTTTCACATAATGAAATTCAATTTGAAGAGTTTTATACAAAAGATGAGCTTCTCTGCTTGGTAAAAAAAACAAATCAGAACCTCTACACGAAGCAGAAGAGCTGCTGAAACAATATGGTCATGAGGTCCTATACCTGCCACCTTATCATGGCGATCTAAACCCAATAGAGATGATATGGAGCTTGGCAAAACGCAGGGTTGCAAAAACAAAAATATTGGAGTTGCATCAAGCATTACACCCGGCGAGTGGAAAAACTGCGTGGATCATGTGATCGATATTGAAAAAAAAAATAAAACAAAAGACGGAATACTAGACACTGAATTAGAACCGTTTATTATTAACACTCGTGATGATGACAGTGACGATTTTAGTGATGATGTTTTTGATAGTATTGAATTTTTGGAATCAGACTTCGATTACGATTCGCAAATGTGAAATTTTAGTTTGGGAAAGTCTGGTAGTTTATATTGTCGTTGGTTGAGATTTAAATTCCGAGGAAACATAAAACTTTTGATGGGGTTTAAACAATAAATGTTTGATTTGTCATGTAGAAGTCGTAAAAGCAATATTGTGATGTAAGAATTTTTTGGGTTTGTTTTGATAGACTTATTATGTTTTAGAAATGTTAGAATGAACATAAACTGTTGGATAAAGAATGCTTTTATTGGTAAAGTAATGTTTTATAAAAAATCCACCGGATCTCTGAGAGAATGTTTTGACCAGCCACTGCGCAAAATTAAACTAATTTGATTGTGTACGTTCTTGTGTTTCTCTTTAATGTTAATAAATTTCTTAACAGTTATACTTTTTATTTATAAAAAAAAAACTAGCAAGTATCAAAACCATTTTTTGTCGTACATCCAGGGATAACATCCCAAAAATTTTCAAATTTGGCGCCTTTTGCCACTATCAGCTTTTACTAGACAGAGTCTACCTCAGAACACAAAAATAAGGAGAAGTGCCTTGTGGGCTTGGCATTGTCGCCCAACGTTAGCCCATTTGGGCTAACCTCTGCGAAACTTTAAAATATGGCCGTCAATCGCTTCGCGCCAGCCGTCGTAGTAACATCTGAGAAAAATGCCTAATTGCGCAGTGATTACCTGCAGAAATCGCTGTGATACATGCTATTCAAATACAGGGGAGTGTCTTTTCACCGGTAAACCTATTTTACTCACTATATTCGTCTTATAAACTACGAAAAATCATAATTATAATAATTACATGTGCAATGTGCATCCCATTACTAAGAACATAAATGGGAAGTATTTATTACATTGTAGTTATTCCACTGCTGTTTCTATATAGCATTTTCGTGGAGGTTTGCTAACTAGGAAAAGCCAGCCCGCAGTGAACCGTCACGCAAAACTGATCATTGTTCAATGCGATGTTTCGAGGTACGGCCGCATGTATTTGCCGCGAAATGTCAAATTCACCAGTAGGTCAGCTGGAGACATAGTGATGGGGTAGTTCCTTTCTTTTCAGACTGATTAAGTATCGATATTATTGAGGCATTTATAATCGTTCGTCCTGACTTCCAAAATTACTAGAACCAATTATTGTAAGACTAGGTACCTACCTAGTCTTATCGTCGACTATTGCGCGCGACTCCATCTGCGTAGACTTCAGCTTGCGTTGCTAAGGAAGCTTTTATTTTAGTAGAAGGATTTTGCCTTATCAAAAACAGGCCTAGCTTCGATCATGTATTTCAAAGAGTTTCTAATAAAGAAAAATACGAAAGAAAAATGGATCAAAATACAGAGGGTATAACTGATTTTCTCTCAAATATAGTACCATTTGCTCCATCTATTTTACAGAAAAGTGTTTCCAGATGCTGAGAGTGGAGGAAAAATATTTCCGTGGGCAGTTCCTACTTTGAAAATACCATTAATAACGAGTTTTATAAAGGTTGAGGTACCAGTATATTTAAAATCACGATAAAATTTTACATGGTTTAGAATATACAATTATCACTTTATTCTTATATATTTCTTCATTTTATCTTCATTTCATATGGACGACGCATAACTCTCCAAAAGAAAGTGTTTCTAAAGAAACAAATCAGGTGATGTGGTTGTGGTACTAAATCATAGTCTTATATATTTAATTATTTATGTACGTTATGTTATAAATGAAATTTGATTACGTAATGAAAAACAAGTTTTAGAGCATTTTCAGTATTTTAATAATTTACCATTTTAGACCCGACAAGTTCTCGAATGGAGACCACAATATGGTATGTCGGTACTTGCTTATATGTCATATCGGCAAGTGCAGCGTCGGATGACAAGATGGAGAGAAGATCTCATCCTAGTCGAAGGAAGACGCTAGATGTAAGCCGCTTTCAACTGGTCTTTTTGGAAATCCATGGAGGAGGCCTATGTCCAGCAGTGGATATCTTGTGGCTGAATGATGGCGATAATGAAAATATTCTCCGTAGGATTTCAGTCTGATACTGATTTTATTTTTTTAATCTATATATGTTTCGAAAGTTTCATTGAATTTTTTTTTGACAAGCTTATAAAAGTTCTTACTATTTACTGTATTTTTAATTAGGAAGTTACTTTATTTACAGGCCCATGATACATTTCAATCACAGCCATAAACATATTCTTTAGTTAATCCTTATAATCCAAGCCTGGCTACTGATTTCCAATATATCGCTGTTACGCAGTCAAGTGAGGATATGCGGGTCAAGTTATGCGAGTCGCTTATTCTGTCTAAACTTAACTACTGCGACGTTGTCTATGGTGAATGTTTGCTTCGCAGGTCTGAAAGATTGATACAGCGTGTGCAGAATGCGTGTGCTCGTTTCTGCTTTCGAATTCCCCCTCGAACCCATGTCACCCCGTATTTGAACGACGCGAATCTTTTGAAGATGTCTGCACGTCGTAAACTGCACCTTGCTGGTTTGCTTTTCGGTGTAATAAAAACCGAGACTCCAGAATATTTGTTCAATAAGTTACAATGGTCACGAAACAAATATAAACATAAAATGAGAACAGCAATACCAGCACATCGAACGGCTGCTTTCCGCGGCAGCTTCAGATTCGCGGCGTCTAAATGCTGGAATGACATTCCTCCTCCTCTCCAAGTCCTTACCAGCAAGTATACCTTTAAGGTGAAACTTAAAGGTTATTTGTTGACTTCCCAGAAGTCCTAAGTTTTCCTCTTCCAGCATGACCTCCATTATTCCTGCGCACGAGTCAAGTCAAGATATTAAACAGTGTATTTAATTTAGTTAAAATTGCTATGTATTCATTAATATCTACTTAAGTATTTGTAGTGTGTATTATTATTGTGTATTATTTATCACTATGTATGTATATAGGTATATAATTGTGAGTGTGCTTGTATGCGTGAAAGTATGGCTGCATATGAGAGTGTGAGTGCGTGTTTGTTCCGTTTTGATTTTCCGTGAAATGAAATGAAAATGAAATGAAAAGGTTTTATTCAAAGTAGCACAGAAACTGCGGCTTAATGAACGTTACAATTCAAACTAGGTGTCCATTTCAAAAACTAGATCATTTAGGAGAAAAAATGGACAAAAAAACTCCTAACTTAGTCTTTTCAAAAGTCCTTAATTAACATAGTTTACATCATAAACACAGAACTCATACATTGTACTGGCTTTTATTCTTGAGTCACCAGATAAGGCCCTTGCTGAAAATCAGTGTTGTGGGTGCAAACCCTCAGCTTATACTGAGCATGAGGCCTTTTTTCCGCTGCATCGACATACTGTGTATCGTTGGAATTTATGTTTATTTCTTTCATCTGTAGTTCGTCTTTTCTTTTGCTTTTGTTTTACTCCTGCTCTTCTGTATTTTCCTTTTCTGTCAAATTTTGTATGTCTATGTGGCGTTAAATAAATGTTTTTCTTTCTTTCTTCTTTCTTTCTAAGTGGCATTTTTTTCAGAAAAATGGTTGTTTTTCGAGTTTACACATGTGTTTGTTCTATTTTTTATATAGCTGGGTGAATTATTTTCAGAGAATGAGAAAGTAAGTGCTACTGTATTATTTAAAAGTCAGCACTTCATTCTTTCACCCAACATTAACTGCTTTACAGAGTCCTATCAAACTTACCAATATAAGCCAATTTGTAAATGGTAATGTAATTGCATTACACGTTACATTGGGATTCAAATACTAAATAAAATACAAAGAAATATCCAAGATCCAGGTACAAAGCGTCCCTGACCGTGGACATGCTCTTCACACAAATATTAGTTCTTTCCATTACCAGGATGCAAACCCAGAAGACCTAGCTTTCCGGACAGCGTCACTACCAAGTGTGCTTCAGTGGTGTTCTGTTCAACAAAGGATGATGGGCGTTTTGGTCCTTATGTCCAATCAAGATGAGTCATATGTCGTTGGATAGCTCTTTTCAAGTGAAAAAATAAATTCTATGAAGACGAATCCGTATGAATTGTCCATTTTGAAATATGCTCGTCGGAAAGTACCATTTTTTGCTCTAAATAGAAATTAGAAAAATTCATATCTCTGGTTTAACTCAACCGATGCTCATGATTTTTACGAAAATCACATCTATGCATACTCTGTCATAAATCATTAGAGCGAGACAGCGACATTGCGCTCTCTCTCCCACTCACGGTCACGGGTAACGCTGGAATTCGGTTTTGACCCCTCTCGCGCTCCGGGACACGGCGCGGGGGCAGGTATGTTAGGGTGAGGAACGCTTGGCCGCTTGCGCAGGTAGTCAGTCGTTTGCTGATATTGTGTTAAGTGCTACGTTATTACGCTCCTCATTGTTCACATCGACTTTGACCTTGGCATCATTTTGGACTCTGTTACCCGTTTTATTTGTTGACCGTGGCTTTATATTGGACTTGGGTGCTTAACGATTGGATTGTTTCGTTGCAATGGAACGTTACCGTAACTGTGTAATGTGCCGAAGAGGGCTATACCGAGGCAGATATCAAGTACGCGTTCTGTCGGAAGCCTTGACAAGAACACACGTGGAGCTAGTAACATTTATACGAGAAAACGCTGCTCTGGAGGTTTGTACCTATTGCACTTTTTTTTTCCACTCGATCCTCACTGAACCTTCGATATAAAAGGAAACCAATTGAAATCATGTGCAACTGCATCCCAGATCTATTCTAGTAGTAAATGAGGTAACGAAGACGTAAAAGTGAAAACCGATTGATAAGTGATTCTGGTCGCTTAAAGAACATTCAAGTGATTCCTTTTTCACTTTTACGTCTTCCACGATGTATTTACCACCAAAACAAGGCCTACACAAAACCACAACCAATTACTGTGGTTGCGGTTTTGTGTGGTTGTGTGTATGCCTTGTTTTCGTACACACAACTACAGAAAACCGCAACCAGATCTCTGAGAAATCTGTGAATCTGTGGCATATATTTGACGATTCGCACACCTTCTGACAGAAAAACAAATCCCTCCCACAAATGACCCCCAATGCGTTATTTTGTTAGGTATTTTTCGGAAACCAAAGTTGTTTTTCTTTTCCTTACATTTTCATATATCATTTTCAGGTCGTGTTTGACAACACCCGAAGAGTATGTTACCGATGCTGGCAAAGAGCCGAAAATGCGACTAGAGGTCATGCAAACCCTCAACCCGAGCCGGAGCCGCAAGAACAAGCAGAACCGCAAGAACAACTACAACCGCAAGAACAACTACAACCGCAATTAGAAGAAATGCTTCATATTCCTGAATATATGAGAGCACCTAATACCGCGACGCATTGTATCTTTCATGGCTGCGCTAATGAAACCCGCCATCGAATTCCAAATGTTGTTAAAATCCACGTATTTTCTCAACATAAATTGTATATCCCCGACAGTGCCAGAGTATTTCACGATCACCTTAATGGGAATGATTGGGATGATTTGCCCCAACATTGCAACATTTCCCATGACTTTACGGCTGCCCACTTCAGGGATGTTTGTGACCTAATGCGAAATGCCTTAAACTCACCCAGATTACGTTTTAGCGACCGAGGCATGAATGAAGAAGAAATGCACTTTTGGACTGGACGTACTAATGATGAATTTAATGCCATCTTAGAGCAAAATCCATTATTAAGAAATAGAAGTGCAGATCCCAGAACCACTTTGGGCATTTTACTAACGAAACTACGCACAGGAGAACCCAACGCGAGACTTGCGACGTTGTTTAACATGTCTCGGAGAAAACTCGAACGCCAGTTGGCCATCGCACGAGAGTGTCTTAGCACTGACTACGTTGTGCGACACTTGGGATTGGATCACATGAATAGAGAAGATATATTGGAGAGAAACTTGAGGATTCCAAAAGCACTGTATGGAAATGAAGACAACAATAAAGCCATTATTATTTGCGATGGTACGTATATTTATATATACAAGAGTTCAAACTTTTTGTTTCAGAGGCAATCCTACAGTTTACACAAGTTCCAAAACTTGTTGAAACCATTTTTAATCGTAACCACTGACGGATACATTATAGATGTTAAAGGACCATACGCTGCAACAAAAACTGATGCGCAGATAATGAGCGACTTAATGACTGACGAGGAAAATCCCCTTCATATATTGCTTCAGCCGAACGACGTATTTATTTTGCACCGCGGGTTCAGGGATAGTCTGCAGCATATAGAAGCATGTGGCTACGAATTTCACGTCCCCCCGACGAAGAACCGGGAAGAGTCGCAGCTCACGACTTCTCAAGCAAATGATTCCCGGCTGGTGACAATGTGCCGATGGGTAGTGGAAGTGGTTAACGGGCGTTTCAAAAGAGATTTCAAGCTGTTGCGCCAAAAATATTTTAATAACACAATGCCTAATATGTTCGGGGATTTTATGATTGCAGCAGCAATTACAAATCACTTCCACAGGCCTATTGTCGATAGCCAACACGCAGAAGCTTTTTTACAAAAAAATGTTGAAAGAAGGCAAACCCCAAACGTGTTATATGATTATGTAGAAGCAAAAAGATTAAACAACAGAAGAGCCAATTTCCAGAGATTGGAAGCAAATGACATTCAAGACTTTCCACGATTGAGGGAACAGGACGTGATTTTGCTGTCATTGGGGACATATCAGTTAAAACTGGCAAAATCATATTGCAGCGAGCACCTCAACAACGGCTTATATCTTATAGAAACTTATAGAGAAGCTGCTTTGGAGGATATCCATGAATATGGGATCCACGAAGATGCGTGGCTGTTGCGTGCACGCATACAGTCCCGACATGTACGATCAAAACAATATTTTTGCTATATATTATTAGACAGAAATAGTAGAAACATATTACAACATTATTGCACATGTTTGACAGGACGCCGCACGATAGGTTCCTGTGCGCATATTATATCTATTGTGTGGTATTTAGGATATGCTAGACATGAAGGCTTTACTGAACCAGCACTATTTTTAAATAACATTATCATGGATGAAACACATTAAACGATAAAACTTACTCTGAACTTGTTTTATTTACTTCGATAATAAACAAACAATGATAATATAATAATCAATGCTGATCATTTGTAATTAAAATCGATATACAATGTCGAAAAAATATCAAAAAGAATTAAAACAACAGAAAAAAAATTAAATAAAAAAAAACTTTTAACGTATGATTACTCAAATTGGACAGAAAATCGGGACTAGCGCTTCGATTATTCTTATTCTACAAAAAAATACCTTTCCAACGACGTATTACTCATTCCGATTGGTGCCAGGACCAGGTTCCATACATTTGTGCCCATCATCCTTTAACGTATAAACATTTTTTACTTATCGTATTAGTATACAGTACAGGGGTCATCATCATTATCAAAATAATCAAATTATATATCAGTAGAAAGCCAAGTTTGCGTCTTTATCATATACTGAAGCCACAAATACTGTCAAAAAGACACGTAATTAATAAATATTTACATTTCACAGGACAGTAAATTAAAATAGGATTATTTGTTTTAATAATATTGTTTTTGTAAATTTAACATGCTCTGTTTTTTTGTATCATCCCAACACGAAGTATACTGTTAATAAATGAATAACCTCTCATCGGACAATTTTATCGATAGATGTATTATTTGATACAAGTGTTCCATCCCTAAGGAGTTCACCGACGCTGTTGTTTCCTTGTAGGAGTGTATTCGTACAATTGTTTTTCATAGTGTGCGAACCAATTAAAAGATTAGAACGCTAGTAAATGACTGGACAGACGTTTGCATGAACCTTATATTTACAATATTGTGCATGTGGTGAAAACGCACACATATTCAAAAGTGGCGACAGCGGTACCGGACTTATTTCGCGGCTAGGGCATATCTCCTTCTTTTTATGATCTGAGGAGTCTACCGATATAGAGCGACCCGATAAATAACGGGCAATAATGCACACCCCAATAATTCTTGTCCTTTGGGTATGAATTATTGGGGTGTGCATTATAACCTGCACATTATCGAGCCGTACATTATAGTGAAGCCTATAGATTAGTTCTTAATAGGAGCTATAGATGAAACCACAGAACAAGACGAGACCGAGACTTGGTTTAATTCACGGATGTCAAAAAAAGACTGATGCCATCTCGCATTGAAAGGGTGTGAAGCACCCCTAGTCCGACACTTTCGTGTGCATACACGAGCTAACCCACGCAGATACACTAAGTCGGTCACTCTGCCGCCATTACGCTCCGGGCAGCAGTGCCAGTAAGTCTTGTTTGACACAAAAGAAAATTTTAAGAAATGCCGTCTTGTGTGGTACGGTGGTGTAAACACTTCTCGAAAAAATGCAATAAGTCTCATGGGAGCACCTACCATGCGTAAGTAATGTTTTAAGTTACTGATTTGTGATATTTTCCTTATTAGTTTTTGTTTACTTTTCTTTATTTACTTACAAATTGGGATGTCAAATACCGCAGTGATACCAGTTTTTTTTCGGGAAAAATTCCCGAAAAGTGGAGAAATATGTACTTGTTGCATTTATTAGTGTTTTTATATGGAGTTATGGAAATACGCAACCGTAACCCTTATAAAATAACATATCTTTATTATCTTCAAACATCTTATTGTATGAAATTTGCCGCCTCATTTCTGTACAAGCCGTGCTGTGTGTGGACATCTAACAACGTTGTGCATGTGGGCTATACCACAAACATAAAAAAACAAGAGATAACCTACAAAAATTATTGACAGCTGACATCCAGCTGATATTAGTTAAGTTGTCAAACACCCGCCACCGTTGTAGGTGGCAGTGATATTACTTAGATATTTTGTATCCTAAACTTTCCACTTATTCGTCACATGTGATACTATGAGTAAATTGAGCGCGTGAGTTAGTTGGTGACGCTGTTTCACGTTAATTTGTAAATGTAATTAGTTTCTCTTTCTAATTCTTGTTTCTTATTCGTTTTTATCAATGTTTTAAAAATTTAAGAAAAAATAAGAGTCAGTTGCTATAGGTATCAGCTACAAAAACAATTTGTCGATTCCAAAACTACCAAATTTTTTTTATACAGTACTTCACTCCATATTAGCACCTTAAAATAAGTAAATATAGTTACACCCGATTTGATTCTATAGTAACAAACTAAAAGAAAGTGCTATCAATGTTAGCTAACATCTCAACTTTATGCAAATATGCATCCGATTATCCGATCTCTAGTCATAACCAATCCCTCAATCGAGGCCCCACCTCCTTCATTAAAGTCTTTTAAGTCACTCAGTAATGTATGATAAAAGTGAAACCGTCACTAGATTAGGTAAGTTAACTTTTTTCTCTGATAACATGATTTAAGGCGTTTCGGAGCAAATCATAACTTTTTTATAGATCGTTTTTATCTTAAAGTGAACATGAGAAATCTTAACAACTGTGACAACCATTTTTCAAACTTACAGTCTAGAACATATGATCAATAGATTATAACTTTAATGGATTTCCATTAAACCGGCTGTTTTTGGCGGAAAGTGTAAAAGTCCTTGGTTGTTGATTCTAGTTTCTAGACTGTATGTTTAAAAAATAGTTGTCACAGTTGTTAAGATTTTTCATGTTCACTTTTAAAATAAAACTTATTATAACACAACTTATGACTTTTTCCATTGGTGGCGCTAGTTAGAGTCGTGCAAAGCTAACTTTGCAGTGGCGAAAAGGTGGTAGATTTAAAAATATTTTATATGGTATCCCCAAGTGCGTCGCGTGTAATGATCTTGATACTTTAATTAAATTAAAGAGTTAAAATGAAAATTTAATTCCTGTATACAGATTGCTTTACCTTTCCGCACCGAATATTTTTTACTACTGTTTTATGGAATTTTCGCAAGCAAGGAGGTGGATAATAAACTATTTAAGAATCAAATTAATTTGTTTTATTTACAACATTAAATATCTTCATCGGAATCGGATTCCAAGTACTGGATGTCTTCAAATATTGGTGCAATATCTTCATCACCATCATCCTCATCGTTGTCTGAATCTTGAACATTGATAATAAAAGGAATCATGTCATCATCCAGTAACCTATCTTTTTCTAGGTGTTCCAGCTCCAGTTTTATGACATGGTCCGCATATTTCTTCCAGTGTTCAGTGCTTACTGATGAGAACGCTTCTTGTATATGTTTTAACATTTCTGTTGGGGTACTTTTTAAATTTTTTTAGCGATTTTTCTTTTTGCCTCACTCCAAACCATCTCGATGGGATTGAGATGGCAATGATAAGGTGGTAACCTGAGCACCTCATGGCCATGTTCTTTCAACATCTCGTCTATGTAGTATATTGGGTCTGGTTTATGTCTCTTGACGAGACATAACAGTTCAGCTTTGGTTAATTTATTCGACCATTCAATGTTATTTTCGGTCAACCAATCTCTGATTACCTGCTTTTGTGAGCTGGTATTTGGCACCTTATTTATTTGAATGCTGTGGTAGCTCGCATTATTAAATACTATCAGACTAGGTGATTGGAGATTGGGTAGCAACTTTTCAATTACCCATTTAAAAAATTATCCGCATTCATGTCATCGTGGTAATCGGCATTTTTTGATTTTGTGCTGAATACGAGTAAAGCATTGTTCACAAAACCATTTTCAGTTCCAGCATGAACTATGATAAATCGCTTGCCTTTTGAGACACTCTCAACCATTTTCGACGATGATGGTCCTTGCCAACTTTTCTTGGGTTTATAATTCAGGTGAACGTATGTTTCATCAATGATTGGTTTTCGGGTTTGTATTGGCTCGTTTCTCAAGGATATAATTTTTCTTATGAACCGATGCCTCCACGCTGCCACATCGTATTTTTCCATAAGCACAATTCGCTCTTCACTGTCCTTTTTAAATTCGTATCCCATATTTAAAAGGATTTTTCTGAGAGTTTCTCTGCAACCATCAAATTGAATGGTTTCTCTCAATTCCAGAAGTAGTTTATTTAACGTTGGTACTTCCTTTTTTAATAAATAATATTCGTCTATTTTATTACGTATTGCGCATTAGTCAAAGTTATCAATATTCACTTTGGTTGCTCGAGACGCCCGTTTTTTGCCAGGACTTCTCCAAATGCCTTGATTTTAATGTCCCTCTTTTTTAATTATCCAAAGGGTCCGTTCGCCTACTCCTATGAAAAAACCATTGAATTAGGTATAAACAAACATCTCATGTACCTACCTTTTAACTAGATATCGGTATAAGATGCAAAATTATGTTCATTAAATAAATGAAAATAGATTCTTGTTTTAAATAGATTTTTGGGAGGGAAGGAGGTTGGTAGGCAGACCACCGACACGATGGTCAGACGACATCGGGTTGCGGGCCAGAGATGGACCAGGTTAGCACAGGCCCGTGAGGAATGGCGCAATAAAAAGGAGGCCTATGCCCAGCAGTGGGTTGATGTGGGCTGATTATAGATATAAATAGATTCTTGTTAGGTTAGCAGATATTAAATTGGTTAAATAAAAAATTCTTACCGGTTATATCAGAAATATTTTTAACATGCTGTTGTACAGTAAAATTAGTTTTTTCCAAATCTTTCAGTTTTTTAAATACTGCTTGTAAAGCATGTTTGAGCTCATCGCTAACTTCACCTGAAACAAACACAAAAGTGTGGTTGGTAATTTGACTACGCCATCAGTACCTATTCTTTTTACTCGCCTTAAAAAATATATATGAAAAAGTGATTCATAAGTTAGTGTGAATACTGATCGAAAAATACATAAAAATAAAGACAAAAAATAAAAACTCAAAGGATCAAAACTCTTTCAGTCTACGTACCTGTCAACGTTCAATTTCTTGAATACATTGTAGTTTCTGCGAAACGACTGACTCCCTTTGCTCCTTCAGATGATCGATTCTCTAGCATTCGAATTATCTAGCATCCGAAATAGTAATTTCCTTACATTGCTTTTGTATGTTTTCACCATATTTTCAATGTATTCCACAAATCAAAATTGTAACAGACAATAACTGACGTAACATGTACCACTGAATTGACAGCTAGTGAGTGTTGCAGTAATAATTTTTTTTCGGGTTGTCGCTTTATCTTACTGCAAAGTTAGCTTTGCACGACTCTAGCACCCTGAAGCACCTTGATTCTCTTGATTTGAAAAAGTGGGCAAAGTGATATTGGTCTGGCAAGGCAACACCGATGGCACGCATAAAGAGACGGCGGCCATTTGTCTGCTTCACTCGTGATTATAGAGAAGGTTCCATCCGTCTTTTTTTGACATCCGTGGTTTAATTGTTCTGTGACCGGGACCTACACTAACTCGCAGAACTACACCAAAGACTACAATATTTATCTCAATTTATACTGGCACTGGCACTACACCATTGTTTATTATAGAGCCCGCACGGCAAGGCTAGCTAGCATGGTTCTGGGGGGTGTCCGCTAACTTCATACCAAACCATACCACCATACCACCATATCCCTATTTCGTCTGTGCATACCACGGGGTTAATCCATTAACATAGGCTACGTTTTAATGTGGTAAAAATAAGATTATTCCCATAGGATATTCCCGAACTTCAGACTTTTTTTGTTACAAATATATAGTTTCACGTACGGGAAGTACCTACCTACCCTTTATTGATTCCCCTTGAGTGTCAAAATATACGGAATTTGCGGCATAAACGGCCGTACAGTCTATTTATTCTTACTTGTCCAATTTAGTAAACAAGATTCTAACCTCAAAATTGAGATTAGATGCCTAAACTAGACATTTTCTCGCAAATTCATGAACTACCATGAAAAATGTTTATAAAATTGGCAGCGTGTTATCTAAAAAAGTGTTCCAGGTTACTTCATTTATGGAAATATGGCAGTTTTGGACTAAAAAGTCACAGTTTAAGGGTAGAATCTTGTTTACTAAATTGGACAAGTAAGAATAAATAGACTGTACCTTTTTGTGTTAGAATATTTTTTTACAACTTCAGTGACTGTGTAGACCCTTCTACGTGTTTCCGAGATAAGTAAGGGGTCTTGTCAGTCGCACGGACGGAGGAACGGACGGACAACAAAGTGACCCCGAGTTTTAAGTTTTTGCTTTTGAGACAAGGAATAAGGTTGAAATAAAATTATTTAAGTATTAAAAATCAACTTTGTTTATTTTAATTTCTCAAGTTGTTATTTATGGAATTACACAATACAAATGTTGTAAAATATAATTACAATAGTTAACAGTTGTTAAATTTTAAATGCAGTTTTAATAACAATGTCACGGAGATATCCAATATTACAGAGATCTGCCTATTAACTTGTGTTTCACAATCCTTTAAACGTCCTAGGTACTGAAGAAGGAAGATAGGTAGGTAGTCGTTCAAACAAGTGGCTGCTTCCTATTATCTAAATTTTGCTAGTGTTTTTTTTATAATTCCACTAGGGATTTTATCCGTCATTACAATAAGCCCTAATTTTACATTATAATTCCAGGCAAGTTTTAGGCATTTTACAGGTATATCATAAAATCAATTTATTACGAAAAGTTGCCAATACTAATAAAGAAGGGGCTCGTTTTTACCTAACCAGATGTAACACCCGTAAACACAGTAAAGTTGCTCCCTTCTATCAATAATTATCTTTACTACAAAACGCTAAATTTAATACCATGACATTGATAGTTCCGAGGCTCAATAAAATAATTACTCATTCTCATAATAACACAGAACATCACAAAACAAATTCCAAAGCAATTCAAAGTTCAAAAATCAATCAAGATTAAGGAAATTATTTGAGTAATAAAATTAACCAAGCTATCACCTTTGGTGCCATTCTCCGTATACTTTTGCTAGTTTACTTTTACAGTGCATAATTACCAATGCACGTACAATATTTCTAGAGTAAGCTTAGTCGCCCTAGGCCTAATGAGCCCGTGGGCGACTGTAAAGCTCAATGTCAATTAGCTAAGCCGGTCGCACCATCCAACACTCATGAGCTGGTGCCGTCACCTGCAATCTCTTCAAGAAGTTATCCTCCCGAAGGTCCAACTCACTTCCAGTTTAAGGTAAAATGCCAATGATCATGTCGGTAAATATTACCAAATCTATGTTTCTAAATAAAACTCAATTCTTAAAAGTACTATTATCTCTACCGACGTCACATTGGCATGTGAACAAAACAAGAAGATGGCGTCGAACAAAATTTCCTATCGTTAGAACTGTACAACAGTCGCATTCCGTTGGCAAATTATTTAAATATAAAATAAATAATAATTTACTTAGCTAATAATTGCCTAGTTACCAACCGGAATGGGCTTTGTGAACACGCGGGTGGCGATTAACAAGTTCGATCTTACAAAAGGCCTGCATACAATAAAGTTATAAGGGCCCACGATTACACATTATATACTAAACCTAAGCGATTTGCAATAACAATAATTTAAGACAAATATTTACATCATTATTAGCAATATCCAAATTTAAATTAACATAAATAAGAACAATAATTTAAGGATAGTCGGGACATACTAATAGGAATCAGTCATTCAGTATCGACCGCGGTTGATCGCAAGCTGATCTCTTGTCGATTGTACCTGCAAATTTCTTCTGCACTCTGCGTCTCGGCGCGCTTCATCATATTGGGCAACGCTCGGTTCGCTTCGTTTCAGCGAGGTGGATATCTGTTACCGTGCACTGGGCGCGCACGCTCGGCGTTCCTTGTCTCTAGTCGGAGCCAAATCCTCGGGGGAGCGGTCGCGACGTCGCGGAAGCTGCCGGGGTGTTCTCGTGCTCTTTGTGAAGGCTAGTATGTACCCTAGAAGTGTGCACTCGCCGTGTGGGGAGCGGGGCGGGGGCGCGACTCGGGGCGTCGGCCGCGACGGCTCTTAAGTCGTATCCCTTCCGTAGGTGCCAATGCGCACCTCGTCGATGACACGCGACCACTCCAACGCATACGAATCAGGATCCTCCAAATAGTACGTACGGTTTGGCTGTAACAAAAGAAAAGCTATTACAATTTTGGTGACAGCATGTAGATGGAGAGAGAGAAAGAAATATAGAAACGTTACATAGAGTTCGAAAAAGTATAAACAAGGATTCAGCGTTTTAAGGATTCAAAAAGGTTTTAGATTTCTATGAACTTACCGTATGAACTAAAAATATTCTAAAGTTTTTGGCTTCCACGCGTAGCTCTGGTGACCAAGGAATTTCGCCCTTGAGAACCATGTTGACAGGGTCGACGTAGAAGAGCCGCGGGCCCGTGGTGAGCAGCAGCATGCGGCGGCGAGCGAACAGACCCTTTCTCTTGTCGACGAGCCCTTGCTTCAATATCAGTTCTCCGTCGACAAACTGGTGCCACTTGCTATCACGCGCTTGTGCTTCGAGACGGCGACGGCGATCTTCGGGTGTGATGCTCAAAATACCTGTGAACAATGACAATAAAAAATTAGCTTACCTACATATTTGTCAACAACAACAATGTCAAGACAAAATTACTTGGCTCTGTTCACGAATGTACAATTTGCACACTGCATATCTGCACAAACGCTTGTCTGGTCATATGATCTCATCAGCTGACCGCAACGTAAGGCCTTTGCCTCATTATAATAGTTGGCAACACGAAGCCAGCTCGACACAGGCACACTCATTCATGTCGTATGCTCTATTAGTAGTGTAGAGGCGCCTGAGACTGTTCACCGGCGGCGGCGGACGGATGGTTGACGTCATGCTATCTATATGATCGCAAGAACGGAGGACGTCCGTCCTGAATGCGAATGGAAGTAGGTGTGCGAACTCATTGACGCGATGTGCTATGCATTAATTTGAATTATTTATTAAAGTCAACCTGATATTGCTTCCAAAAGAGTTATGTGCGTTCCAAATGGGGCGACAGTTTTCCTCGAATTTAACAAAGTATGGTAACTTATGGACAAACAAGTGCAATTCTGAACAAGCGCAATTCAATGTTTTCAATTTGCGATGACAATGGTGGATTGTTCTTGAAATGTTTATACTTATCATTCATATAGTGACAGTCGGAAATTCTTTAAACGTCAATAAATGAACGTTACAGTAACTTTTGTGTGCCATTCTCAATAAATAAGAGTGAATAGTAAGAACAGTAATAACATAAAAGCTACCAACCTTTCGATGTTGATAAGTCGAACTCCCAAAGACGCACTAGTTGGTTGCTTCCCAGTCCCGGCTCAAGGTGGTCAGGCACTGTGTATTCCTCCTCTTTAAAAGAACCACCGGGCAGGTATGGGTTGATTTTTGGAGGTGTCTGCTCCCAAATAGTATTCCAATCAATCCCTTCGAAGAAAGGATGCTTGCGAATGCTCTCATAAGTCTCGCCCTGGTCATTGATTCCGAGCCTCTGAGCATGGTCCAAAATCAAAAGCTTTTCAACTAAGTCTTTTGCATCAGCTGGAAATCCTTCGGGGAAATCATAATCCAATTTCAATATCTTTTGGAAAGTGAGAAAATCGTTCGGTCCCCGGAATGGTGGAAGTCCTGAAATCATCTGGTATATAATGCAACCAAGAGCCCAGAGATCGGATGCCCGAGTGTCTTCACGGTGACGTAGAAGTTCGGGGCTGACGTACTGAGCAGTTCCAACAAAGCTCATGTTGCGTCTTCTCTCTCGCTCTGATGAAGGAGAATTGTCGTCAATGTTCTTTTCTGGTATCAAGCGAATCTCTTCAGGATCAAGAATCTTAACGGTTCCAAAATCAGCGATTTGCAGGTGCATATTTTCATCGAGTAAAATATTTTCTGGTTTCAAGTCGCGATGAATTATTCCTTTAGAGTGCATCTGCTCCAAAGCCAATAGTAATTCAGCTGCATAGAATTTTGCAACATCCAACTCAAAGGAACCCACTTTGTTTATGTAGGGCAATAATTCGCCGTTTTTCGCGTACGACAGAACAAAATACAGTCTGTCTGCATCTTGAAAAGTGCAGAACAATCTTACAAATCCATGTGGAACGTTAGACAGGATATTCAAAGCATCTTTTTCCCGTTTGATATATTCCCCCTTTTTCTCTCTAAGGATGTGACGTTTTTCACATACTTTAACTGAAACAAAAAAATATATATTAAAAATGTGATATGATAAGATGGCTACATACACCACAACAATTTAGAACTACTATTAATGATTTCATCCAACTTTCATATTCTACTTACTCGCATATTCTTTGCCAGTGTGTATGTCCTTAGCAAGGAAAACGGTGCTGAAGCATCCTTCCCCGATCACTTTGCCGAATATGTAGTCTTTAGCTGTTCGCTTAGTGGGCTTGTTGAGTTGACTATTGATAGAAACGCTCGCAGGAGCTGGCGTGGGGGCAGTGATGGCTGGCGGGGCTTGCATTTTAGCTGGTGACTCGATTCCTGTCTCCGCTATTGCGATCGGAGCTCCGCGGGCCTCCTTCCCGCTCGACTGTAACAAAAGAAAAGTCTTTGAGTTCCCTTGATCTACAATAAACATTAAACCTATAAATCGGCAACATGCGTGGAGCAGAACGGAGCGTCGGCGCAGTCCGGCCGTTCACTTATTTATTCCACCAAGTTTCAAACGCGTGAGGTGCGATGACGACAAGTTTGTCTGGGGTGGGGGCCAGGGGCAATGCCGCTCCGTCCGCCACCGGCGAATTTGCATTGAAGATTCAAACGAGGTGGCTGCCGATCTACTTTTTGCTAACAATTGTTTGCAGTACCACTGAAACATCAACGTTACTTGTGCGAGGTAGTTTCGTGCATCTTATGTGGCTGTATGTGGCTAACAGTCAGTCCGATAGCTAATATAAAAATAAATGCGGTTTTATCTTGTTGGTAGTTAGACCGGCAAGACAACTTTCACAGCACCTCCTCATTTTCGTGGACCGCTCTCAGACACGCTGGCGGCACCTTCGCCGTCCGCTTACTATTATGTAATAAGAAACTAAAGCCGATGCTTGTTGAAGGTGGTTTGTTTACTAAAATACGGCTTAGACTTCAAACTTTAAAGACTTTAAACATCGCAATAAATTATTCTACTGAGAATGTACATCAGCCATAAAAAATATGATAAAAAGATGGGAAGGCTATATAGGGTATGTATTTTGCTTTTGCAGTATCGCAATCTCTAGCTCTCGCTAAAGAACTAATCACGGTATAGAGTGCTGTGTAACCGTTTTTATTTAAATTGAAAAAGTCTGCCCAACAATCTAATATTCTGTATGGAATTGTATAATGACATGTGTGGTTGTCTCCTGCACGTCTCACAAAGGTTACAACTTGATTATTAACAAACTGGGATGTGCAAGTGCAGTCATATATTAGCAGCTTTCTGGCCTCAACACAAGTTCGTTGTTCCGATGAACCAATTTCTCGAGTTCGTAGCTCGCTCAAGTTTTTGTTCACCATCTTGTTGGCGTCAGCCTCACAAAAAATGCCTTCCATTCAGCATAACGAAAGATGGATGAAGCGAGAGGTAAGTAATTCGCTCTCTGTCTGAACTAGAGAGGTACGACTTGAATAACTGTTAACTTGCCAAAAACAAGCTAGCTACGAAGCAAACGAAAGTAGGTATACGTCACGAAAATATACCGTTGTAAATGCTTACTGTACTTATTATGTAGTCTGCTTGAAAAAGCAGCCAAATTATAAAGCTCGCCTTTTACATGGCGCCAACAATGGAAAAATACCTGATAACATGGTGGCGCATTGACGATGCTGCAGGCTGTAATTACCAGTAGGTCATAGCTAATTATATAATGCAAGTACGTCTAGGTTTGTTTAACGAAGATAAAGATAGAAGCCATGTGATACGAGTTATATTTATACCACCTTCAAATTGAGCCTATCTCATGTCTGGCAAACTAAAATCTGCCCGTATATTATGCGCCAGAAGTTCTGATTGATTCCTGACGTTTCCTATCTTATTTCCTAGAATTTATCGTTAAATCGTTAGGAATCCTTCAAGATTCGGTGGCTGATGATGAGCTCGACAGCTCTGAATATGGTTAGGCGCTATGGAAATAACGTCGCTTGGTATGGTTGACGCATGCCAAGACTCAATGAGTCACTAATGATAGTAAGTGACCCGCGCGGGCGTTCGTTGTGCAGGCCGCAAGTGGGTCTTGCATTCCGCGGCGGCGCGGTGCTGCGGCCGCAACGGTACTCGGCGCGCATTCCCACGACGCGACGCATTCCGCAGTCGCCGGCATCGCTCGTTGCGACCTCGATCCTCTCTCCACTCTCTTAACTCCCTCAACCATCACTTGATGGCTGTTGCGTTGTGCGACCGAAAGTACTGCACTACTTTACACATTCTTATGTGCTTACAGATGCCTCTGCATCGGAACATAGTCCAGTCTGCAAATGCTGCATCCGTGCAGGTCGTGCGAGTGATTATCGTCATTCAAACATCCAGTACAATCTTTGTTGTGCAACATGTTTTGTAATGTCGGCTCAACAATAACACAGCCTACAGGCCCCTATGGTATTGCAGGGTTCTGCTTGCTGTCCATTTCTGTTCACAGAATGTACTTTCAGCTCACTGTATTGGTACTTTTTTAGTTAGACAAGCATCTGCTTAGCTGACTGCTGCGTCATAGGCAGGTGGATGAATATGTACCTAAGAAGTTAGATAATTATGATCAAAGTAATACGTATCTTGAAAATGGTTGTGGAATTCCCGGCGACCGATTCGACGGCCTTGTGCTAAATAGTTTAAGTCTATACGGATGTGGAGTACCACGCATCGTATTGTAATGCAAGAACAGTCTCCGGTGCAGCGATCAGCATCCGGTTAGAGCAATAGGTAGGTAGCTACGCCGCAACCATGATTGCTTGGAATAACGAGTTGTTTAACGTTTGAATTATTACTTAATCATCTTTATACCTAACCACGACCACGACCTACACAGATGATCTGAATGATTACCATTATATCAGACGATTCAAGGAAAAAAAGGAGTGCAAACATTGTCAGTTTTTAAATATAACGAGCCTTTTCGTTAGTGACGCTATGTATACTTTGAATGACTGCTCTAATTCCATTAACATTAGTAGGTGTCTTTACAGTAGAATTAAAGCATAGAATAGAATTAAGTATAAGAGTACCGACCTATATAGGGCTGCTAACTCACTCGTTCGTGGGTAGGAGTTACGCCACCGCATTTCTACTGACGCACAAGTCGCACACAACACAAATAACGCCATTGGTATTTGTAATAGATAAGATAACGTACAAAAAAACAACAGTTCTGCTAATATATTGCATGTTCTCAATACATTTAAAACACAGCATTGGGGGCAAAAAGCGGACACGGACACGCACACCCTTGAATGAAACTATTATCTAGCTCTGGACATTCAACAAATGTGAAATGAGCTAAGGTAATATTTGCATAGGCGAATACTATGGTAAAAGACATTGAATATATTGCAGATGATACCTACCTACTGAGATTATGTCAAAGTTCAACTTTGATGCAGAACACTATCAAAGTGTATATGAACGCAGTTCGAGAGCTCATCGTAATAAACTGGTAAACAAGTCGGCGAGTAGTGAATGATCCGCGGTCACGCGGCCGTCGCGTGAACAAACAAGTGCGATGCGACGTCGTTTGACTTCATACATAGATCAGATACTGGACGACCGTAGCGAGCGAGACATTGTCGCGCGCAACAACATTTTTATTACATGGCGAAAGTATGGACTCACCGCCAGCACTATGCCTAGCGAAAGTTTGCCAATGTCGCAACGACCGCACCGAAATGTAAATTATAATTGACACAGTTGGCATTGAAAAAAATAACAAGTAGGTAATATGAAGCTGAAGAGCCAAACAGAAAAAGAGACACGGTCAAAACTGTTGTACTTAAAAAATATAATGTTCAAAATGACACGCGCTTGAAATTCTGAAAACCTATAAACATTCAAAATAACATCAGTCGTATTAAAAATTAGTTTCCCCTATTGCCTACGAAAGGTTTTTTTTTACATACTAGGTACTATATTTTAATCTCTTCAATTAATGTTATGTAATACAAAACTGTTAAACTATTTAATTAAATAAAAAACGTATATAATTAATTACCTATCTTTCAATAAACAAAACCTTTTTTAAAAACAAAATATTATTTTACCCCTAGATGATTGTAATAACTACATGAAAATTGCAATAACATAATATAAAATACATACAATAATAAGAAAACATTCGTTTTAAACAAAATATAATAAATTGTTTCGGGTCTCAAGAGGGCCTCGAATCATGGATGTTTTATGTTGTTTGTGTACGGTGTGGGGCGCCCGACGCGACGCCGAGCAAGGAGTCGATGACCTTACCTTCGATTTGGGAGAGGGCTGTTTCCCGCGCTTCGTCGAACTGACGCCGAGAAGTCTTAAAATTCTGTTTGCTGCTTCTAGAAGAGTATCGCTACCCCTCGAACCCCTTTTAACTCTGATGGTCAAACCGCTCATCGCGACCCAGTTCAAGAAAGTATTCACTTTAGGGATCTCTTCTCAATATTCAGTAGATATAGAAACAGCGACGAACAAGTCTATGAAGTCCCGTAAAAATCACAGAAGTAGAATGAAGACAAAAACTAAAGACACTTGGTTTGAAAAAATATTTACTGCAGAAACAGTAAAAAACTTGAAACGTCTATGTGGATTTTCCTAAAGTAGCGCGCACGTCCAACCGATACCGAGGCGTGTAACGAACTGCCAGCCCAGCCAGCCAGAGCGGAGCGCGCGAGCGAGTGAGGGCAAGTGAGGCACCGCCATCCACCGACCGACCGTTTGAACGCGGCGGGCGTCTACTTGCCAGACAAATCGCACAGTACGTATAGTATAGTACGTACGTTAGCACAGATACGTACGGCGCGGAGCAACCGGGGGCGCAGCGTGGTTTGGTTGTGTGATTGTGTGCGAGTTCTATGACTCGTCTCCGCCCCTCGTCGCCCCCGCGGGGTAGCGTTCGTTGCATTGTCGCGTGCCATTCGTGCCAATCCTCCCACCCGCATTACTATACCAAATTACCCTAAATATTGTAAAAAACTTTTATTTTATAATTATTCACTATTTATGCTTGTCCAAATATACGTCAAAAATGCAATTATAGTTAGTACAATTTAAAGTGCGTGTGAGACAATAGCGTGAGAAAAACGTAAGTGATCCATAAATCTAAGTTAGGTTAAATCTAAGGACTACTTCGAATAACGCTATCTACTTTACTTCCTTCATACTTTGGTCCGCCCACGTGGTTGTACTCTAAAAAGGGCGCGCGTGGTTAGAGCGGGAAGCAGTGCAGAGCGCGGGAAAAGGAACAAAATCAATACCTAACAAGATGCAGCTGCTGTGTGCAGTGCATGTAGCGCAAGCTGAAGGCATTTAAGTAAACATGAACCTTTCGTTCATGTTTAACCATTTTTTATTTTATTAGATAGCGACTGCAATGTTTCGTGTTGTTTTATAAAATCAAATTATCACAAGTTCTTAAAAACTTTTCAAAATACTGTTGCAACTTGCAAGACAAATTTTGCATTTTTCAATACACATAGGTACATAAGCATGCAATCTGAGTGATAAACTTAAAGCCCACGACTTCACCTGCGTGGATTTCGATCTCTCGAAATAAAGTATTGTAAAGGTCTCAATGTTAACTTGGTTAACACATACTCTGTACGAGTACGTGCCAAATTTTATCCAAATTAGTCTTTACGCTATTGAGCAGACAACCAAACCAACACGCTTTTAAATAAATATTATTAGCGTAGTAGTAGGTAGTATTATCGTATCGCAACAACATGGGTAGGTAACACTAATACGTATCTACAAATCACAGTAATACTCAAATATGCAATTTAAATTGTATTGTTAACTTATTTAAAAGGTAATAAAACAAAAATGCAAACCTACGGCCCGTGCATCATGACGAGTGTGACTGTCATGTGAATGCACTTTATACGCATAGCAACTAGCGACAAACCCAGCACAGCAATCCTTGACATTAAACATTTTATGTTTACACGTGCAGCAGTGCACTAACAATGTAATCTATACCAGTGAACCAGTGAACTCCTAGACCAACCACACGTACTTACCTAGTACAGATATACAAGCACTTTGATGTTATTTAGAAAACGGACATTGTAGGGTTCCGTAAAAGGAGCGTATTTTACCTAATACTTTACAGAACTATCGTTATTTTCAATGTAATTCATTTTCTATGGAGTTTGTACGAATAAGTTGGCCGCCTAATACTCGTTTACTTGTAAAGCCTTCTTAGCTGTGATAGTGTTTCCTTTAAGTTCATTATATTTGCTACTGCTATAATTTTTTTCATGTTTCCATAATCTACCGTTAAGTCGGTAGATTGGGGATCACTAAATGGGTTCCTTGTTGACTACAGAATCCTAATAACGCCAAGATATTGACATCTCGGCATTCTGGCGTTTAGCCTAAAAAAGGGTCGCCTTCACTGTGTATAAAGCTGTGATTTTTTAAATTTTACATCCCATTCACATTGAATTTGCTCTGACTTTATAAGAAATGAAATATGTAATTTAATATTTAATGTAATAATTTAATTTTAATCTTTACTTGTATAAATAATATCTATATAAAAATAAATTACGTATCAAATTTTTAATATTGGCCTGCCTAGAATAGGTATAAAATGTGTTTTTCAGATTATATGACGCAAATAAATATCTTGTATCTTGGAGCCAGGAGAGAGGGGGGCGTCCCCCTCTCCCCTGGCCCCTCTCTACTTAAAAATTGGCGCTAAAAAGCTTTAAAATCATTCGTGAACGGATCAATAGATCGAAAATGTTTTTCCTACACTCGCAATATTTTTAAACAACCAATCTCACAATATCCCACAATATAGTTTATGCGAGAAAAAAAATGTATCCCTAAAAGATGTGTAGAACCCTAAAAACACTTATAACAGTCTTTAAATGCAGTTTCAGTTGGCATCTTTTTAAGGCAGGCTACTTAAATTGTGTTTAATAAATGTGTTACTTTTTATTGGAATCGTGTTCTTAAAACCGCACTGTTAATCCGCATTATCAAACGATAAGTTTTCTGGCTGATGTGATGATTGAATACAAAACTTCGCGTACAAACAAATACTCTGATACGTTGGATTTCATCATTGCACGTGTTGGAACACCAAATTCCAAAACAATATTGAATGTTCATCACCACAACATTGAAAACGCACGTCATGCGTCAACCATTTTATTGAAATCATACATTATATCAAACAACAAAACGTGAGCATTTAATTTTAATATGGTGAAGAACAGTTTCATAATTTCGGATAAAATATGGTTACCTTATCTTGCTGATATAATTGTTATATCGTTGATTTCTGAACGAGGTATTTCAAGCCTGATATTAATTTTACCAAGTATTTAATTTAGGTAGTAAAATTTTCAATTCTTATTGAAACCGTAAATGAAATATATTCATAGTAAGTATAATATTATATTCAAATATACTTCTCTACCTATTTATTCTTAAAATATTAACATAACCTTGTATTTGTTCATTTGCGGCAAAAGTATAAAAAGTGAGGTTTAGGTATTGTGTCTGACTAGAATCGAACTGTTGTGTCGAGGGGATACTAGGGATTTAAAAATAAAATCGATGAGATTCACCGCTTGAATAAGCGCAAGGAATGCTTGGATGGATTTATGTGAAAGGATGCGTCACAATTACAGACATTACTTTATGTGACGGCCATTTCATAATTACTTAATTACAAAATTATATATTAAATAATTATGCCGCCACAAACCGCAACTTAGTTTTGCGAACATAAAGTGATAAACTGAACTAGCAACAGTAGGTAGGTATACATGCTCTGTGAAGATAAACACAAACTATAATATAAACAATTAGGTGGTCTACAATGTAGAGACAATAAACAACTCAGATCAGATAGAGAAAGATCTGCTCAGTTTTTGGAATTATTGAGTTACTCTTTGTGATTTTTAAGCACCGAGACTCTCAACTAAAGTTTAAGTTCAGGTAGTCTCTTACCTGCGAGGCAAGATATGCCGAAAACAGAGTTTTTATAAGTAAGCCCATATATTGTGTTTATTGTGAACTTTCGGCGCAGCTGCTCCGCGCACGTGCATCTGACTCGTGCTGCTGTCTGGCATCGCGGAGATCGTCATCACATATGGATGGGCGATATTATAATAATACAGACAACCTACAGAATGCCCCGGAATAATATGGTAATAAGCCAGGTGACCATTAAGAAAATGATGTCCGGCGGATGGTAACAAGAACGAAGCATTTGTTGTTAAATCTGACACATGGTTCTTTTATTTTATTGTTAGTGTTCACTAATTTTGTTAGCATGGGTTGCAGCCCACTTAAAAACCGTCAAAAGCTTCACTCAGGTAGAGAAGAAAGCCCGTTAAGAAATTAACAACTAAAACTATACTCTTTCTGTGAATTGATAAGATAACAATAGCCAAGGGCAAGTGTCTATTATCTTTTATGTTGGCAATATAGTACAACATTCACAGCGAGATTAAACAACAAAACGAGGCTTCGATCCTGATCGCTTGGAGGTACTTGTCACAGCCAGGTGCATAAACGCATTTTTTGCTTCCCCGGGCTCAGGGCATCGCCCGCCACCCTCCGACGAGCCCCAGACCTCGATTCAAAACAAAAATAAATAAAACCACATGGAACGTTGAACTTTACACCTGGCGTTACACGCCACTATCCACTACTACATTCGATCCCATACGGCATCATATCGAATGGTATTAAATCGTTTGAAGTTTGATCGACAACGACAGATCGAATGCCTAAAACATCGAACGTTCAGACCGATAAAGGTTACGAAGCCTTAAATAATCGAAACTCTTAATATCTCTTAAATAAAATGACATTTCTCGTATTCAAACTTTCGATTGATGGAATCGCCGATCTATTTAAGCTTTCGAACTAATAAATAATCGATTAATCGTCCTCGATCAAACATCAATCGTTCTAATGTTTTTTTCTGTAAGGCATGAAGATAGTGTTTATATGCTCTGTGGCATGAAGTATAATCTCTTGAAAGTGAATTATACACAATTATAAAAAATAGTTTATTGTAAAATGTCACATGCAAACAAAAGAATAACAAAAGTGAAAGTGAATATATTTTATTAACTAACCACAAATATTACAAAAATAATAAAGTATTCTTCCATTAACATGGTTCTGGAAAAAAGGAAAGGGCTCAGCTTTATTGCCGTGACTGTATGCGCGTCACAGCGCTGGTTTTCAGCATGTCCCTTTAAATAGTTAAAAAACAGTATAAATCAAAGAAAAACTCATAAAACAAAAGTTGTGGGGCAACACAAAGTTTAATTAGGATTTGGAATGTTTTAGGAATGTATATTAATGTAATAATGAATGTGTATTTCGTCCAAATAGGCTTCGTCCAAACTTTTAAGCAGAATTGAACCATGCACAACCTTTTATCCTGAATCGCGGGAAGCAAACTATGATGAGAACATCTGCTTTTACCACATGGGTGGGCGAGTATCGAATCAGACTCACGGGTCCCATAGCAGAGCCAATGGTGCAGGTAACTTTAGTTTTACGGACATTTAAATTTTACGGGCCTTACTAAATCGCAAAAGAGATCTTAAACCATCTAGTCAATGGGCAAATGTCTGAAGACAAATGGCAATGAAGAAACCTGCGTTCTTGGTCATTCTACTTGAGGGCAACACTAGCCCAAAATCTGTGGGCCTAAAGTATTGGACCTGGGTCGTCAAACGTGCATACTATTCTCTTCCTTTTATCAAGTCTTACATAAAAATAGGGATGTTTCATTCGTGCTTATATCAACCTAAAGAAGTATTTACTGCTCGTATCTTGTTTTGTAATACAAGTGTCCAATGATAAGTTGATTCAAGCGGCTGGCGCCAGGACGGCATTGATTTCGTCAATATGATATGACACCGAACACGCCGCGCCGCGCCGAGCCGCTATCGGTCGCGTTATCGGAATGACTAATTATAGTACAAGAATTAAAAACGTAAATCACGGACTTGGGACTAGATACCATTTATGCCAAAACGGGCGCTTTTTAGAAAGCACTAAGGCTTAGCACGCATTACCATTTTTAACTGCGCGATTTTTCCGCAAAAATGTGTAAGATAAATGCAAACTGTATAAAGCTGCACGCACTTGCAAAAAAAACGTGCGAAAATAAGCCCCCAACCCACTCAGTACGAATTAAAAATACGTCAGAAAATAGGCTTTTTTGCCTTAGGCCGGCAGTGAAGCCCCATGGGTCCCAAAAACATGATTTAGGGATTGATCTGACATTTTTTTAAAAAAACGATGAACGAACTGTACAGTCATATAAAAATTATTTTGTGAATATGTAAATACTCTTAACTTAATCAGTGATAGTTGGTTCGTGTCTGATATTAAATTATTAAGCACTATTAAAAAAGATAAATTACTTTTTTCAATACTATTTTTATGTCTCGCAACGCTCATACATAGTTATATTTATGGTCTAATCACGAACATTTTACTTAATAAATAATTTCAATGGACCCGTTTTAATAAATAATACTTTTTTCATTAGTAGCGCTAGTGTACCTCAAAGATCCCTTTGCTTGCGGTTCCTCAGAAAATATATGGCTCTCAAGTCAAAATATAATCGTAGGCATAATCCTGCCGATTACAACATAATATATCCCAATATACAACATAATGGGACACCGGGAGAATAACAATGTATCGAAAGAATTTAAGTAAATAATAATAATTAATGCGTTAATTTTTAAGCGCACTTGAGAACGGTTGGACAAATTGGCTTTTTTAACTTTTTTCATAGTCAGAAAACGAAAGCTGATTAATCCTTTTGTCAAAGAAATATGTAGTAGATTTGGATAAAATCTATGGGATTTCACAGACAACGTCAGCTAGCAGATAATACAAAATACTATCTGCTTCACGTGTTGACGGTGCCCAAAGAGATAAGAGGAGATACTGACGATGACGCGCGTGTGTGATAGTACTACCATGCGTACCCACGAGTGTTCGCCAGTGCGAACTTAGGTAAATACAGTCGACAGCATTTCAAACTTTACATACGTGCAATCTAATCTAATTACATTAAGGCCGACTCTGCAGCAAAAATGTAAAGGTTCACATGCTGTCGACTTTGCACATAATAAGTATAGGAGATATCCCATAAAGTTAAATTCAAATGTATGTTACTCAATATATTATTAAATAATGCATAGCGTTATTTAGCTTTTAAAACAACAACTATCGCGCACATACTTAAGAGTTACGTCAACCATAATAGCATAGTAACACTGCACAATGCACGCTCAGCTATAAAATGCTGGCACGTGTAAGGACGGTAATAGACCTAAGCGAGAATTCACCTGTTGCAGAACATCGAGCATTCGCTGTGTCTGTAAAGTCGAAATGAAGAACGATCAAGCGTAGAGTCAAACATCAGATAGTTATATATTAAGCGGGTCAAATCGCGATTATTTATTAGGTAAAACGTAATTAGCTTATTTCCCGACGTTTCGGCAGCGTTACAGTTGCCGTGGTCTCGGGTAGACATATTTGACCCGTGTAATATATAACTATGTATGAGTATCGCGAATCATTAAGAAATTCAAACATCAGATGTTTTCACGATCATTCTATCGATCGAACGCTCTAGTAAATGAAATGAAATTACATTAAACGAAAAGGCTTTATTCAAAGTAGCGCAAAAACTGCGACTCAATTAACATTACAATTCAAACTAGGTGCCTATTTCAAAATCTAGATCATTTTGTTAAAAACATGGACAAAAAATCTCCAAACTTAGTCTTTTTGGCAAAAGACACAATTTATTTGTAATATTTATAACATGTGAAATTTAAATTTAATGGTAAGACTTTAAACAATCCGTATTTAAATACATAATATAAATTGAATACATACATACGTAGGTACAGAACATGACAATAGATTTTATGTTAATAATATAAAATGTTAACATATCTATTTCAATTGGTAGAAAATGACAAATTCTTTATACCAATTAAAAATATATGAAATAAGTACTACGTAAAACTACAAATTACAAAGTAATGAATTATGAATGTCGATGAACCGAAAGAGATCTCTTAGGATCGTGGCCAGTGGCAGACCCTGGTCTCTGCTTACCCCTCCGGGATACAAGCATATGACTTTATGTTACATTGTTATATTATTATTATTATTAATACTTTATTGCACCATAAAATCGTACAATGAGGCGGACAAAAAAAAAGTCTACGCTAGTTAAATGTTAGAAACTAGGCAAAACCTTTCGATGAGCCATTTCTTAATATAAATTTTAATGTGGACTTTCTGTATTCGCTAAATATCTCAGGTAAGCTTGTTATAGATTTTCGGACACATGTAGTGGACAGAGTTACTTTTGGTCAAAATGCTCATCATACTCATAATAAAATTGCTCGGCTCGTCCAAAAGCTCGCTAAAACGTTTATTTTGCGAGCTTTTACAGGTATTGAACGCTCAAGCGTCTATTGTAATCAACCTTAGTATCCGACTAAGTAGGTTACATTGCTCAAATATGAATCGAGCTTACCACCGCTTAGAGTGTGCTAATGCATTGTAGTACGATACCATCGACGGCTAGATGGTTTAGATACGTGTACGCGCGTGGAATCAAAGCGGGCGGCAAATTAAATCGACGCATTCATGCAGTTGTCATCATACCATAATGCTTTAAGATAATCTAGGCGCCTTATGTGAAGTGAGGTCTGAGGTCTACTTATATTCCCGAAATCCTGACGGAATCCCGACTTCAGCAATTAGTATGGAGTTTGGAATCGTTTAGTATTTTGTGTAATATAGGTGCAGAACGTAGTCCTATAGGAGCCCTACATGAATAGTTGACGAATGTCGGCAGCCTGAAAGGTTTCCATTTCTGATACATGGTAGAAGAATTCCTGACGTCTAGCTGCGAAACTCGATACTATTATTTATCGCGAATTTCATATTCCGTCAGGATTTGGTGCGCGTAAAGGGTTAGATCCGTATCATATAACGCTACTATTTGGAGAAACGTTATTAGACAAGAACGTTATTAACGTTACGTTTAATTAAATAACGCCATCCTGTAGTACCATATACTCCTTAAAATGTAAGTTCAGCACTTCCGCATTTAGTGTTATCGTGGCAGACAATGACTTTGATCGCGCGTAGAATGCTTAATAGCAAAGTTGATTGGCACTGCGGAGGCGCCGAGAGCCCAGCCAAGGTTGCCGACTCGAATTTGCTGTGACCGTGGCCTTGGGTGGGTCCTTTGAACTTCCACTGGCTGGGAGCAGCGTCCGCGACTTAAGAGCACCTGCTCGCGTCGAGTGCCCCAAACATTAATCGCACATTTCCTAAGTACATTTAACACAACAAATGAATAAGCACATTATTTATTTGAGTGCGAAGAATTAAATTATTTATATAATTTTAAGTATATGTATAAAGAAAAGAGAGTTCAGAGAGGATTACTTGGAATAAAGTGGTTGGGTTGGGGTCCATTTTAGTTTAAACAGTTACACCATTTAGAACGGAAGCAAACTCGGCTGGACCGATTTTCATGATCTTTGTTCTGTTGGATATGTCTCCGTCCTCGAATGGCATTATAACTATTAAGATACAGGAAAAAAATACGAAAAAGTAATTTATACAAATCTTTTCTTGTCCATTTTGTATGGAACGGCTTTTTTAACATTAAATTTATTGATTTTAAGGCGGTACCAAGTAAGCGAGTATCCTTTTGATAACTTCCATTTCGAATCGTAATCGATTATTAAACGGCCATTTAAACTTCGAAGCCATTGCGCTTTATAAATCACAATTTTGTTAAACATGTCAAAAAATCTCTATTGTTGACAATTACTATGAAATTCCTGAAAATTCATTTGCAACAATGGTTTTATTAACATTTTCTTATAATATAAATAAACCCTGAGGTATTAGAGCACCTCAGCTCACTGAGGTGCTCAAATAAGTAGGTATTTGAGCACCTCAGCGCTTGAAATTCCCAATCCACGGTGGGCACGCGTGGTATTTAAGCCCATCTCTCTCTCTCTCTCTCTCTCTCTCTCTGAGAGAAGCCTGTGCTATGCCT
The DNA here is from genome assembly GCA_934045075.1 of Yponomeuta sedellus. NCBI lineage: Eukaryota > Metazoa > Arthropoda > Insecta > Lepidoptera > Yponomeutidae > Yponomeuta > Yponomeuta sedellus. The sequence continues at coordinate 11,779,369 of OW203731.1, forward strand.
GAGCTGTGCACTAGGATGTTTATAGGCTATATAAAAAAACGCACAATTATATACAATTACTAGCTTTTTTAGCCTCTAAATAGGTTTTTAAATTACTAGCTACCAAATATACACAACAAAATTCATACAAATCGTTGAAGCCGTCCCAGAGGAGTTCGGTGACAAACACGCGACACGCGATTTTTATATATTACATACCAACTATTGGAACAAACGTTATTGCGTCGTAGTACAGCATATTATGTAAAATAACCCTATGTATAATAAAGACCAAGTACAGATATTTACAAAAAACTAATCAAACGCCTAATCATAGTAGACACCTAGTAAGTTTTTAATATTAATAGAACGTATACTTGTATGTTAATGACATTAGCATGGCGTAGCGTAGAAATAGAGGTAACTATAAATATATTAATTAAATTGACACTTGAACACTGCTTCCAACAATAGATGTAGGACCAGAGAGTCAGGCGAATACGTCCTAATGTCATTCTTATGAAATAAGTTCTTAACTAATTACTATGTAACGTGTTTATTTTCATAAACAAAATGTTGCTCAAGTTGAATGTCTTCGTGTAAATAAAATAAAAACTATTTTTAGACGATAGAGGTCACACTATGTGTCCCAACACCGGCACACCAAAAGTAATTCGATGCCGATTCTATTTACGAGGCTTCTTTCCGCTAAAGTTAAAGTAAAAAATAAACTATCGATAAATACATGATAGGAGCGCATTAGGTGGACTATTGGATATCCTAGCCGGTTGGGTGGACTTGGATTCGGCGATGCGTGACAAAACGAAATTGGGAACAGCAGCAGCACCTGATGGTACCATACCAGGCGGATAACTTGGACAAAAATCAGCGTAATCAGGATGAGATAGCGATGGACTCTTTATAGCATGTTTTTAATAATTATATTAATAATACGTACGAATAACACTCACATAACACAAAAAATATATAAGCTAAAAAATTATAATAAAAAGTTCATTTCACTAAACTAAATTACAATTATAGTTACATTTATTTCAGGCAAATGGACCCATGTAACAATTATAACAAGTAACTTAGAAACAGATAAGGCAAAATAAGAAGATTTAGAAATTTTAAAGAGATTCTTTATAAAAATAACCTTAAAAGTGAATTAATTTTGTACTAGCTGCACCCCGCGGTGTTACCCGCGGTCTATCGATTTTCCCATAGGATTAAGACATTTTCTGTGTAAGACAGTAAAACGTAGCCTATGTGTTGTCCAGGGTGTCAGCTAACTCCATAGCAAATTTTATTAAAATCGCTCCAGCCGTTTAGACGTGAAGAAGTAACAAACATACCTACACACTTACAAACTTTCGCCTTTATAATATTAGTATGATGTGAAATATGAAATGAAATATGTTTCTTGAGAAATACAATTGTGATGTGGTAGTGTGATGTGACGTGATGCGATGAGGTAGTAAGTGCCTAATTGACGAATGAAAAATCACCTGATGTTAACTTGTACAGGACATAAATAATACAGATCAATTAAATAACGCGATAATGTTATTAATGTAATCTGTTACATTGTTCTATGGTTATATCTGCATAATGGAGTCGGTTAAAAGGCAGTTTTCTCAACAACACCCTGAATTACTGACAGTGATTCTTTTAATGCTAGATCAGCTTACACGTGGGCCAATTCGACGGCCTTCATCTAGTGTGTCTGTCTTTGTCATTTAGCCCTCAACTGTCAAAGACAAGACACACTGAGTGAGTTGGCTCGAGTTGGTATATTACGTGAAGAGGGTTTATTACAGTGCATAACTTCTCTGTCTACTTGGCAGACAAGAAACGTTTGTTTCTATTAATCAAGGCCGGGTTGTCCGAACGCACCATTTCTATTGTGCTAAGCAAGCGAATAGATGAGGGTAAAGTAGGCATTCTTGAAATCACAGAAATGCACAAATAGTTAGGGTTAGCACGCGTCTGTTAGCTTTTAGAATATATTCGGTTTTTGGCCGAAAGCTCACGAGTGTAATACTACTTCCTGAACTATATAAAAGTTTTTTCACTATTTTGAAAAGTTATTCATTAACGGTATTTATTTATTTAAAAAAACAACAATATGAGCTTACAGTTTCGCAAAGCGCCCTTATTGCTAAATACACATTAAACCTTATTAACTATTTACATAAGTATAATCTTAATTCGAACGCTATTTTATTATGTAAAGTTATAAATAACAATCCAAAATAGATCTTACCGATCTGATTATATCCGATAGTAGCCGTGGTATATTCTAAAAGCTAACAGACTATACCTACGAATCACCGCGCCTTTTTCCAGAAAAATACTGTTAGATATTATACTATTTTTATTTTTAATGCACTAACCCGTGCTAAGAACAATTTTAAAAAACCTATTTAGAGGCTAAATCTGTTAGATATATATAGTCCATTAAGGTGCATGTATTTGCGAAAATAATTTCCAAAACAAACCAACCCATTTTGGCGCGAAACAAAATCGCGTTCGCCTTAATTCCCCAACAAAATCAGTACGCGATTTAAAATCCGTAAGAAAAAAAATCGCGGCGAAATTATTCGCAATGCTAATAAGCCTTCATTTTGACGACAGACGTCTGCAACATATTCTGTCATAACCATTTTGGTACATTTTTTATCCAAAACTCAGTATAACTAAAATAAAATCATAATTTGTTATTTTCGAATTTTTTTGATGCAGCATTCATAAAAATTATGACCGATGGCCCGAGCCATATCATTTTTTCTTAATGTTAGTATTTAAATCCATATCGGTTTTAAATACTAACATTGGAGCGGCGGTAGTCAAATCGGTAGAATAATGGACTCGGAAGCAGGAGACCCCGGGTTCGATTCTCGAAATTATGTACATCTGTAAAATTATAGTAGCAATACCAGTCGATAACTGTGAAGGAAAACATTGTGAGGAAACCTGAGTGTCTGAGGTGTCAAATGGCTCAGCGCTTGAAATTGCCAATACGTGGTGGGCACGCGTGGTAATTAAACCCGTACTATCCCCTTTTAGAGAAGGCCTGTGCCCTCCAGTGAGACGTCTATAGGCTACAAAAAATACTAAGATTACAAATGACAATACATTAGAGAGTACAATGTATTTTAAAACTCCTGTTTTAGGAGTACGGTCGGAGAATGCGACGGGAACATAAATCTTCCATCTGGGCGGTAAATGGTGCAAGGGGTGCATGGAAGAAATTTGAGCCCGAACATACTCCTAGGCATACTCAACCTTTTTTGCAGCGTTATCTACTTCGCGCCGAAACATTTTTCTAACTAGACCCTACAGTACAGTCGCTAAAAACGAGCAAAAAGAATACCAAGTGAAGCAAGCCTTGGTGTGTAAAGAAATATTTAAGGGTCGGTTTCCGAATTGAGAATTACACGAAGTAAATAATTAGGTAACGTTCTGTCACACTCCTTTCTGGGGATTTCGAAAAGACAGCACTACAGTTAACTATTTACTTAGCTAAATTCTGAATTCAGAAATTCGCCCAGAATATTAAATATACTGATAATTTCTTAAATTTTAAGGGCAGGCCAACCTGATTTATTATCATCCACAAACATCCCTCGCGGTGAATGGATTATTGTCACGTTGCTTTTCAAACAAACAATTATTGAGAATTTAGTGTATTTTTATATTGAGAAAAGCTAATTAAGGATAAATAATGAACTCTTTAATCTAGTGTAGTTAAAGTACGGCTTTCCGAAGGTCTAAATTTAGCCTTAGTTAATGTAAAATAATATGAGAATGGAATGCAGGCCCCAGATTGATCAGGGCTGTAGTATAGCAACCAAGACAGCCCGCCCGACGCACATGGCTCGCGGGATGAAAATGCTCTCCAATATGGCCACTTCCCGCGCTTCTATTAATCGATTCCATCTCTTACTCGGCGCCCTCCATACCTTCCGAAAAGCGCTCTTAGAGTAAGCCCTTAAGATTGCCATTAGAACAAGAAAGTAGTGACTTTGCAATAAAAACGAGCTCACTGTCCTCGAAAAGTGCATTGATCTCGGGGCGCGTCCTTCTGCGGCACAAAAATTGCTGCACGGGAAGTGAGCGTCTCTTTCCTTTAAAGGCATTGGCAACGGTCAGGAGAAGGACACAAAGAGTTGTGGCAAGCAGGATGCGTGTGGCGTGCCGCATCGCGGCCAATACACTCACCCGAGCGCAATGAACTGGGCCATTAACGTAAGGCAAGCACGCTGTCCAAGTTTTGGCGCCGAAACTTTGGAATGATGGAGGCGAGCGAGGCATTTGCACTCAACCCCTTATCGACAGTTATGTATGAAAGCCTGGTTCACACACGGAATACGGATGTGTGAACCCTTACGCGTTGCTCCCCTAGTAGCCATAGGAAGGCCGTATTTGTCTGGAGCCATAGAAAAAAATACGATTTTGATCAGCAATCCGCAGAAAATTCCAAATTAATCAAATTATTGTTTATACTGAATTTATTAATTGCTGACCCCGTTTGATTTATTTAATAAACACGGGTTGCTGCAAATTTATTTATTCTACTGACTAAAATAATTTACTTGCTGACCACATATAGATTTTTTTTTATTCTTGTGACCAAATAAAGTGTTGGCTGACCAACTTCATTTTGCTCGTTTTTATTGCTGATTAAATATTAATTCTGATTAACTACTACATAAATGTAGCTACATACGGGCTACGTGACTTCCCACAGCTTTTGAATATTAAATCGAGCGATGCTATGCATACAAACGTGTTAGAAAAACTTCCCGGATTACAATAAATTATGTATGTATTATTTATAATGCTTATCGTTTATTATCAGAATCACCTCCTATACATGAAATCTGGGCTGTAATTGTGGATTTAAAGTATCGACCGGAACACAATAATTTTGTTGTTTCATCCTCTAATATGTCTGTTCACGTATCACGCACTAAGGGGCTGTTCATTTATTACCCCTTGTGGTTTTCGGTCTAAGAATATTTCCTGTCCAGACTCATAACTTGGGTGTCGCACAAAGCGACTAAAGGTAGATCAGGAAAGAGGCAGCAACACCTCCCATGTAATAATACTAGATTAAACCTATAGCTAACTTTGTGGCGTGCTTTGGGTGATGATGCCTACGTCCGGCAGTGTACCTACGCACATTGACTGACGACATTTATTACGTGAGCTAATTTTAACCACACTCCCCCGCCCTCTACAAGCAGGGGTTGGAGAGGCGAATAATCGGCCAAAAAATAAATCTTACTTTACCCTTATAAAAAGGACTTGTTCTGACTCCTTCCCCACCCCTCATATTCTCTTACGTAACTAAAGGTGACTAACAAAGTAACAACTTACTAAAGATCAAATGGAACAGGAGGAATCAGAGGCAGCTTCGCGCCAAAATACCATACCAAAATGGCGGCAGTCTACGCGCGTCCCACGTTGTACTTTCGCTTCGCTTACCCGCCGCGCGCCCCGTGTGCGGTGCGGTGCCTTTCAAAGTCACGTGTCGAATAATTATTGTTGTCTGGGTTACCCCACCCGGACTGAAGGTTGTTTTGAAAAAATGTACAACTTCAGTTTCGAAACAAAATATGTACTTACTTGGTAACTGTTTCGTAATACCTCGAGCATTTCAAGGAAACCTGTTTTAGGGTTGTTTGATTGACTCTTTGCTGTCCTATCCTTTATTGGTAGGGCTGTTTGTAATAGTCATGAATTAGAAGGTGGGTAATGAAATCTGTTTAACTATTTTCGTCCTCGATCACTGTATAAATTTAGGGGCTTTCAATTTTATTTTGAAACGTTCTATTGCAATCGTGATGTAGGTAGGGAAAATCCAGCGAAAAGCTGAACGGAACATAAGATCATGAGTAATCATGAATTCATGACTGATAATGACCATATAAAAACTAACGTAGTGTTGCTGCTCTGTTGTTGGAATAGGTTAAGACTTAAAATGCACGTGGAACTACAGTAGGAATAAGATAGATTGTACGATTTATATATTAATTTCCAGAATTTTAATGACATCTTCGTAATTATGTTTTATGCAAATACTCGTTAAGCTTCTTCTAAACCATTTTTATAACCAATTTGAGTCTCTTTACTTAGGTGACTACATAAATTTTTTTTTTCTTATAAATGATTCCCTTAATCAAACAAGGAAGTGCGATCCTTGTTTGATTTGCACGTGTTTTAAACATTGTTTGAAAACATTAAGAAAACTGTTACTTGTTATAACTGTTTTAAACATGCCAATCCTATATTATACGAGTGTATAATGTTCTGCGCTCGTGGCCTAGGCAAACCGAGTGATTGTAATCAATCACTTGGTTAAGCAACAGCAGGCGCAGTCATGTACGGGATGGGCGAGCGTCCCGTGACTACCGCTAGTGACATTTTTTCGAGCGCTTCCGTGCTTCGCAAGGCACGTTAAGCAGTTGGTGCCGGCTGTCATATAATGGCAGTCGTTAAGCCATATCAGAGGCCTAATGGGCAGCTTGATAACTTCTGACAGTAAGGCCCGCCACTGTCTTACAATCCTCCACCAACCCGGACTTGGTCCCCGTGGTGGAGTATTGCCTAACCTTCCTGCGATACAGGAAGAGACCCGTGCCCCAGCAGTAGGGACATACAAGGGTTGATAACGATAATGTTCTGAAACAAGAAGCCTAACAGAGATTTAATGTCTTAGTTATAAAAAAAACCTCTAAAGTACTCTTTACAGTCAGGTTATTTTTTCTGAGTTTACCTTTTTTCCTCGAAATTTTTCGTATAGACAGACTTAATCAGCGTTTTTCGAGTGTTTCAAGAAATCGTGTTTTGATAATAAAGAAGACCGTTAATATTTTTTCAGAGAATTCGTTTTACGTCAAAGTTAAACAAAGGACGGGTTGGGGCTACGTTACAAACAACAGAGTTGGTAGCTAGCTTCAGTCGACAGCACGTTGGCCTTTACAAATGTATACTTTATTCAGTTGCGTTACGGGCGACATTGCAACTAGTGTTGAAGTCGAGCTACTCTCACCGATACCTGCGAATTCGTTCGGTGTACGAGTATGAGTAATTCCACGAAGGATGAAGGCTCGATGCCGCCGCATCGAATAAGCAGCCAATTCAGCCGTTTTTGCATATATCGGCGAGACACGATCGTTTTGTTTAAATTTTTATCAAGAACAAGTTCTGTGCCTGGTAGGTCATTGAAAGTCGTTTACTTTTTAGTGTTCCGTACCGAAGGGTTCCCGCGTTACGCTGTTACTCTAAGCTTATTTATTCTGTCTGCCCGTCCAGCTCTCCTTTTCTTCAGTCCTTTAATTCCTAGGGGAAAATAGAGCCTTAACCACAGACTTCTACTTCTGAAGGTGCTTTGCGGCAGCTTCAAGAGCACTTCATATTGCACTCCATCGATATACAATCGATTCTTCGGCATATATGACCAGGTCACTGCCACTTCAGCTTGCTGGCTTGCATGGCCGAATAGTTCATTCAGTTTTAAGATGCTTAGAACTCTTTACGCTGTACATTGTATTCGGCCTTCACTAACAAAGATATGTAGTTCCAAATTGCCCCATTTACTTTAATTGTTATTTATTCTGGTACCTATACCAGAAAAAAACTATATCCAGAATTGAACTTTCTTGGGCGGCAACTAAGTTTATGAAAAAATTGTCCCCTTGCAGATAAACGTGAAAAAAGTACCTTAGAGTTAATTGTGGTACCAAAATGGCAATGCTGCACATATATTCTTTTGAAACAAAACATTGTGCAAGGTCAAAAGAAACCATACGTAGTTGTTTGAATACAAAAAACATTTAACGCCACGCTACTGGCCAGTGGTGGCTCACTGTGGCCAGTACCGCAGTCTTGGACGACGTTATGGGCGGTCGAGCAAAAAAATGAACAATCCGAGCCGTCTGCGTCTGGCCATTGAACTCGAGGGAGCCCGATACGATATACACTCTAATTGGAATACCTCTGAGGTTCCACTTGTTAACTTTTGATCGACTACGTGATAGGTACCGACAGTTCAATCGTAAAATTAACTGATTTTAAGAGAAATATCTATTATTTTAGTCTGGGTCAAGTTTACTACAATTCGTAATTTATTATGACAATTCGATGTACATCGCGTCTTCCTACGAGTACTTGTTAATTTGTGGGTTAATCGACATTGCGATACATCGCATTGTACTACCATAAATCGTAGATGTATGAAAGAGAGCCTTGGTTATCTGGGGAACTGTTACGCTAGGCGCCCACTAGCCTCCTGCTGTTACCATGACTATGAATCTTCAAATTCGACGCGATCGCGAACTTCAGAGATTGTAACGGAAACCTACAGTATTAACTTTTTTATCAATGAAATTCGCCCTTAGGTACTCGTCTACTGCTAGACATAGGCCACCCCCAACGCACAGAAACGTCTTTCCGTATCAACGTTATGAAAAAAAATTCAAGAGTTTTCGAAACTTCAATTCAAAATTAATCAATTTAATTTATCAAATGCTTAAAATGAGTCTGAGCGAACTTCAAATGTTAAAATCCATGGACCTAATTTATTTCTGACACTATGTTATTTAGCAAAAAAATATCCTTATGATGAAGCCTTTCGATCGGTATGATAAACGGGTATTTGTTTTCCCGTGTAGCGGGTTCTATTCCCAGCTAAACCATGTAATTATTTAAAGGTAAGAAAAGAAAGAATGTTATAAATGCAGTTTAAAATTTAAATGCCCCATTTACAATTTTTAAGGCACTTTCCCTCCATGTGAGGCATAGCCGTGGGACGCCAGATAGTTTGAATATGTCCTAGTAAGTTAACTCACCTCCAGTCCCTCCAGCATTTAAAACCTTGAATTAAGTTTTTTGCGCATCAATTTGTGGGTCTTTCAACTCTCTGTTCAGTGAACCTAATTACATACTTTACTATCGTATCGTATGTAACCTGTTTTTATCGGGTACCTAAATCCATTATAAGGTGGATGAAAAAAACGGATATAACACCTAAAAACGAGCAAAACCTAAGTACAAAATTAGATCCTGTAATATCTCTAAAATCTACTAACAGAAAATTCCTTTCATACTCTACAACCATTTGGCGCCAAAAAGCGTTATCGACCCAACGTGGGGCGGCGGCGCGTGGCCGCGCGGCGCGGGAAATAACCATACAATACACAAACACGTGGATAGAAATGTTGAAATATTCCTAGAATTCCGACTAGAGAGAATTTTCCGGTGACACTACTATACAAAGGCGCAGCAGATATTTTTTTATTATTTAACCCTGTCGCAAGAAAAACGTAGAAAATGGTCTGGAATGGTCGTTAATGTCGTTATGTTACCGATGTTTTTTCTCTCTGTTGAAGTTGCAGAAGTTTCTTACTTTTCCTTTGGCCTTCAGTTATTAATTCATTTTATGTACAATCGTCATGCGGCTGTTAATATTTTCAACAGAAATAAATAAATATTTCATTCATTTAGTAACATCGTCATATTTTTATTATTTATTTCACTTGGAAAGAAGAATAGATAAACATACAGCCGCGGCCAACATCCATTAGGCATAGAAAGAAGAAAAACCAACTTATGTTGCATACTGGAGGGTTGGGAAAGCCAGTTCGAAAGAATAACCCGGCTAAACCGAAGATAACTTTAACATTTTTATCTTATTAAATATTCTTGTAAACGAGGCCTAGTTTATTTCTGACGATTGTCGTCAGAGGATATCGGATGGATTGCATTGGGAGGAATGGGCTAGCAACTGGAATGGTGTGAATCAACCTCGAGGAATGCGCCGCGCCGCCGCCCGGCTGGGCGCGGTCGTTCCCCGTAGTTGCACTGACTGGCACTGCCCCGCGCGCGACCGCTAAGTTTGCAAGACGAGGCTAGATTCTCCGCATTCCATTCGGAAATTACATCTGCTACCTTTGCAGGATAACATGAGTATAGACATTATGGGCAAGTTTGAAATTAGCTGCGTACACGAAAATACCTACTATATCGCCAATATTATGAGTACCTACTTGTATTAAAATGTTTTAATATACTAGGACTTAATAATCGCAACAAATATTGGATTACATTAGAATTCTTTAATGGATAAACCAGAAAATAGGTATGTGCTGTGAAGTCTATAATCTCAATAAAAATGTAGACCATAACATACCCAAAAAGGCGTCAAAAAAACAAGAATCTTCGGGACATTGTCGATGCGTCATCGGTAATCTTACGCAGGTTATAGACCCTGAGATATTAACCCGCAGGTGAGTAACACATCATCATAACAAAAAGGGCCCACGATAACATCTAAGTGAAGGAAGAGCTTATAAGGATGGTATAACTAACTGCTGACCGCAACCTCATATTTTTGCTACGATTGAGAAAAAAGCCGGATTTCTTTCTACATTTGGCCAGAAACTTTCTTTCGGGGATGTTCATTAACGTCGATGCGTACAGTGATATATTTAGACGAGACGTAAGCTGAAAGCAAAAGAAGTGCTAACAGCTTACTGCATGTAGCGCTTACTACCAAGAACACACTGGCTCAGCGCGACGGGCGCGGCGCGCGGCGCCTCCATTACCGACGCCATTAGTTGAGTAAGACGCCTCCAAGCGTGACTAAGCTTGTATATGTATTTTGTTTGAACTCCTGCTCAACTTTACTCGGAATTTTAAACTACATTAAGGATTCTTGCAACATTCAATTACTTCCAAATTTACCGAGCATTTTTTATTATAGTTATCTATCAACTTAATCAACTTTGCAATACGATTAGCAGCTTCATGAGCATTCACAGCACACTCATGAGATTGTTTGCTGTCGAACGACAAGAGATTGCACAAGTAATATAGGCACTGAATGAACCATAGCATCGGGTTCCACAGAGAGCCTTATTTAGGGCGTCAGATGCGGGCGTGGGTGGTCGCGCACTCGCCGCTCGCATGACTCACGCGCATCGTGCATTTCATTGTTCGTCGCCCATTCATGGCAGCCTGGGCGCAGCAGCTTCAACACGCTGGCGCCTTTCTGCTTCATTATAAGTACTGGCTAGAACCATATTTGTAGGGTCGTAAACTAACTAAGGCCAAAACAAACAGTATCTTCATATCACCTTCATATTCCTCACCATGCAATTAATTTTTCAATTAACTGCTAATCCTAATAATTTCAAACACCGACGATGTCCTCATAACTGTCAAGCACCAATGCAAACACCAAACCTTACTTTACGCAAACATTAATTTAGCTAGGGCTAGCACCCGTAGGTGTTTCGATGGCTTAGAGCAAGTCGCTGATCGTAATGGTGCATAAATTGTTACAAAATGTAACGTTAGCAGACGGTTAGTGGTGTTCACAATCCACCCTATGTTATTATTAGTGTTATCGAACTCGTCTGCGGTGGCAGCGACCGCATGGCGATGGCGCAGCAAGCAAGCGGACCGTGGCGTGGCGTGTGTCGCCGAGACGGAACCGGAGCGCGAGGGGCGCGGGGCGCGGCGCGGGCGGAGCCCCGAGGGCGTCTAGAGCGCAGACATCGCGCCCCTGCCCGAGGGGCTCACTAGGGCGGTCGGTGCCCTGCGAGCGTTCACCCTCCGCCCTACGACGGCTAAATACTTTAATTTTGCCTCCCCGATCCGTCTCGTCTGTCGCGTCGCGCGCGGAGCCGTCTGGCCCAGACCACACCTGCAAGGGCCTTTTTACTCCTATAATATTTGAGGTCGGCCAAGTTTGAGATATCAAAGTCCTTCAAAAGATTGTTACGATTTAAAAGCACACATCTTCTAGAATTAACTACTACGGATAACATGGATTGTAGATCTTTGTTTAGCTTTCTACTATGTTGGGTAAGAAAGGAGCATTCTTTTCAGCAAGAGCAATGAAATGGCCAGTTAAACAGCTGGCGCCAGCCCCATAATTTCGTTAAAAATAGCAATAACGTAGGAAAATAAAGTCACGAAATGCTCATACGAACGTTAACAACAATCTTAACGGGGTGTATAATAGTGTAATAAAGCAATGAAATTCAAAGCATGAAGCAATTTATTTCACCCTATGGATGCCGACACGACCATCCGCAATATTGTGACCGGGGCGAGAGTTCACTACAGGTTTATGAGGGCTGGCATCGTTAATTCACTTCCCATGTTTTTGTGACGGGTTTAATCTTTGTTTAATCCCACCCGTGACAAGATCACCGTTTATGAAAGAAAAATATTGTTTTTAATTTGTAGCATGGCAACCTTTTTTAAATTTCACTTTGCCATTTGTTTTTTTACCTACCTACAATTATTAATAATTATCAGTTTAGTGTTCAACACAAATACGTTAGATAAAGCGGCAGGCTATGTGAAGGTAAAGCGTATTTATTCTATATTTATGTATATCTTTGCAAGGTAATAATTAATATCAAGTACCTAATTATATACTTAATCATTCGAACATTTCTTGGTCAGCAGGGTAGGGCATCAATTAATCTATTTAAAAGAGATTCCCTGTGCGTATTATGTGTCGCAGACGCCATTCAAATAACCACTATTCTTAAAGTATAAAAAGATGGGTATTATTTCTAAAACCAGTATTTTGGAGGCAAAGATCGTCTGGCTGCAGCCCGGCCCGTCCCGTCGTCGTCTCGCTGTCTGGCTGCTAACCTTGGCCACATCAATTCACAGTAGACCGGTATATTTAAAAAAATATATATCTCTTAAAAACCCGACTGCTAAAAAGAAATAAACCATACTTAATCATAATACTGATAATTGCGAAGGAGAGACCACAGGGTTATATCGAAAATGTACAATTCTTAAGAAATCACAGTTTTAAGTTTAATAACTAAGTTTTATTTATCAGAGTTTAACCCCTGGTTTCTGAGACACTAACAAGCCGTTAATCTACTGTTAACAGCTGTCAAGTAGCCAAAGTGCATATAGAAAAAACATTTGACAGCTGTTAACAGTAGATTAACAGATTGTTACTGTACGAGAAACTGGGGGTTAGTATAACAACTTCTGAGTATATTCTCAGGTTTATATTTTTGGAATGATGTATCTTATTTTTGGAATGGGTTTATTAAATTCACGCTTTACCAACGTGGCAGCTGCGGCGCAGATGATTGTAGAACGTTGTCTATCCAGCCTAACACAGTAACGCATCTTTGAAAACATAACCAGTTTATTTTAATTTATTGGATTTTTTATTTGGTTTTCGCAGTCGTATAAATACCAAACTACTTTCACCACGATAATCTTCAATCATCAATATAGTCAAAAATAACAAATAAATGTTGGTGTCGAAATAACGTTAATGGTTTTGTATTAAGTATATTTTAGTGAAGAAGACCTAAAAATGCTGAAAAATATGGCGAAGATAAGTTCGGCATATAATCGATGACTATTGCTGGGGGATGCAACGTGACTGTCCTACTACATCTCATTCAAGAAAGTCCAGAAAAATAAAGTTTTAACACATAATAATTTAATAAATGCTGTTTTTGATAAAAAATATATATTATTTTCTCTACAATACAAACTCTAGAATTAGAATTTTTAAGACGTAGTTTTTTTTTCAAGTTTACGTGGACAAAACTTGATCTGGACAGATTAAACTATAACACTACATCAAACACGAGAGTACTTGAGGTGTCATCAGAGGATATGATATATTTATTGGTACAATTAGATACGGACTGGCCATGCGGGTTATTAGAGCAGGATTGTAATTACAAATCAATACGGAACATTGATTTTCAAATAGACGCCCGTATCTATAGATGGACCCCACTTAGAGCGCGGCACGGTAGAATAAATCAAGATCAATTATGTACCTACCTAGTCAAAGCGTGTGCCCGGCGAACATTAAATCACGGAACACAGTTCTCTATCAGTGTAATTTAAATGTTTATGTGCAATAAAGTGATCTCTATCCTTTTTATAGTAAAAACCTCAACGCCCCGTAAATGTATAAAGCTTCCTGCGAGCAATCTCAAACAACCAACTCACATTGATTCTTTGACTTTTGGTCTCACTTGGATACCGTGGGAGAGGGGTCGGTGTCTGCTCTGGGATGCGTGTGCACCGCACACATGCGTGTGCACCTTCGCACCTTCTCACATTGTTTCTACGGTTGCTGTCCCTGGGTCGGCTGCTGAAGCTGCAGCTAGACTAAAGTGTGCGAAATACAGCCAGCTAACGCCCAGCGACCTTTTTGTGCCACTCGCCCTGGAAACTACTGGAGTTTGGGGAAGAGCTTTAAGGAGGTAGGGCGTCGTCTCAGGAACCGTGGCTTTGACTACCGCTCAGGGGCATTTTTGATGGAAAGGTATATCCCTCGCTGTGCAGAGCGGTAATGTTGCCAGTGTCATGGGTACCTTTGGGTCGGATATGTCTCGGGGCGGTTTATTTGATTCACTTTTTTTATGTAATATATTCTGTATTACTTTTCTTTGGCTTTGTGGACGAAATTTTTGTAAACGATTTTTTTACTGTTGTTTATGTTATTTTGTATGCACGCAATAAATAAATACCATTTTTATCAATAACTTTAGCAAATTTTTATTTAATATTAATTTTTTTCGCTTATTCTTTAAGCCTAATACGTTAATACCTGAGGAAAAATAGTTGTCTGAATGAAACATTGAAAACTGTATCCACGTGACGTGACTTTTTGTCTTGTACACTTTTTTGGATAGTATTATTCAACAAACATTTAGTTATTGAAAAACTTGTTAAGCCATCAAAATATAAATAACTTTTTATTTTTGGCATCGACTAACCCTTAATTAACTAATAAAAAACTAACAAAGATTAAATTGTTTATTTAAAAAAAAAAATTACCTGTGAGTGAACCCAAGCGTTTGGTGCTAAGTCTATTATACAATATTCTTGTCGTTGCATCCTGTATCCTAAACTAGGCGAAAAACCTGTATCTTAAGAGAAGGTGAAATTAAATTGAAACATATAAAATGTGCGTACATACTTAGTCGAGATACATTAGGCAAACGACTGTCAGTCAATATAATTATACTTTATCCCAAACAAACATTTCACAGGACATTACATAGGTATCATGAAATAATATGTACAAAGGCTAGGTTTCTAGGTTTCTAACTAAGGTTTAAGGTCTAAGGTTTCTAACAAAGATAAGCTCTATCTTTGTAAGAGACCCTTTGGTAGGTTAATGCGTTTTGAGAGGTTTTTCGTGAATATGACCTTATACGTTATTTTTTGTCTACTAAATTAAATGTTTGAAGTTGCGGACTATTGGCTTTATACGGGGCCTTTACTGTACAATCTGTTTTGTTTTCAACAAAATGGGAAAGAAAACACGATTTCCCACAAAGGAGGCGGGTGCATAGTACAACTTGCGGCACACGTGTAAGGTGATAAGGGTATAAAATACTACGGTCGTGATTTTTTTTTATTATTCACCGTATGTAAGTTATCGTAGATTTTACTTACTGAACAGTATTGGTATTGGATTGCTACGTGAAAGGCCCACTGTTGTATTCTACATCACTGAATGTCGATAAAGCGAAAGCGTTATTTATGTCAGGCTCGTTGCAAGAGGCCAACCCTGTTTATTCGCTTAACCTCTGGAATCGCCTGTATTTGGTTCATGTATTAATTTCATGAAATATAATATAGAGTTCAAGAGACTTGTGAAATATAGAGTGCAAGTAAATTTTTTACAGTATTGAGAACCTATGCGACGTCGACATGTTGAACCAAAATAATTATGTAGATAAGAAGTCGCTTAGTGCCTTAAGTTACACGAAGTTCGTTCTTGACAATAAAAATTCCTCGCCTGCCTGATAATTACGATGGTGGGTTCCAATTGGTTGTTTTTATTACGTTTTTAGGGTTCCGTACCTCAAAAGGAAAAAACGGAACCCTTATAGGATCACTTTGTTGTCCGTCTGTCCGTCCGTCCGTCTGTCAAGACCCTTTTTCTCAGGAACGCGTGGAGGTATGAAGCTGAAATTTATATCAACTACTCAGGTCTACTGTCCCTTGAAGCTGTGAAAAAATCAAACTTCTAAGCCAACGCAATCAAAAGATACAGCCGTTTATGCCGCAAATTTTCGACACTTGCAAGGGAATCAAAACCTACAGGGTGCTTCCCGTGAACTCAGAATCTTGAAATTTGGTACGAAGCAACGTCTTATAGCATAGATAAAGGAAAAATTACGAAAACCATAAATTTTTAGTTACATCTCATAATATATTTTTTTTTTATAATTTTAAACTTACTACCCATTTCCTCATAAACGCGTAGAGGTATTAAATTGAAATTCATACCAAATACTCAGGTCTATAATACAGTTTTGTACGGAACCCTCGGTGCGCGAGTCTGACTCGCACTTGGCCGGTTTTTTATTTACATATCAGTACCTTGTTTAGCATGTCTTTTAAACGTTAATGATGCAATCCTTTTTTTTATATTGCTTGATTTAGTAAATAATTGGTATAATAAAAATTATACTATTTTTATTTTAATGCACTAACCCGTGCTAAGGAACAAATTTAAAAACCTAATACGTAATACAGAGAATAGTAGAGGTTTGAAATTTCACTGATGCCGTGAGTCGCCCATTGGCTCAATTGGTAGAGCGCTGGCACGGATAGCCAGAGGTTGCGGGTTCGAATCCCGGCATGGGTGAAATTTTTAGCCTCTAATTAGGTTTTTAAATAATAAAAATTGCAAGTATCTACACAATAAACTTTATAAAATTTATGTCATACAATATTTACTTATTCGAAATTTACATTATTTTGAAATAATAATTTCCTAATAATAAAAAGGGGAAGATAAAAAGTACCCGTACCAGGCCTGCGTGCAATGAACGTTGATGTGAAAGTGATCTGTCAGGATCCTAGCAAATGGCAGTCCCTGGTCTCGGCCTACCCCTCTGGGATACAGGCGGTGAGGTTATGTTATGTAATAATAAGAAAATTTTACTCATAGATTATAAATTTTACTCGAAATTCTATAATCATGTAGTCCTGCCGCTTCAATGAGCGTGTGGATAATTTTACGGCAACAATAACTATATTTTTATTTTGTTTTTTTGCCCCAAAAAGAATTACGTTGATTATATATTAAACGTTCAATTGTTTGTTTTTGTTGGAGAGCTCAACGCTGAAGATGGCCCTCGTTGGGTCTCCTACAGGCCTCGATAGAAAACGAGCTGCAGGCCATTGCTTTGCAATACCTGAAGCTAATGCTGAGTTCTGGAGTGTACCTTTTTATTGCCCTAGAACATAATACGGAGCCAACAATTTATTGTACGTGTGCCTGTATCATTGCTGTGGTGTCGGCTTAGAGAATAGCACCAACCCAATTCTTCCCGCGGGTGTCGTAAAAGGCGACTAAGGGACACAAACCGGGGGTTGGGCAGCAGCGACCCCTGGAGTACAATTCCACCGAACTGCAATCCCCAACCCGCATGCCCAGCGTGGGGATTATGGGCACTACCCCCTATATGATAGCACAACGTGGCGTTCTTTAGGGGAGAGCTATGTCCATCAGTGGACTAGTATAGCCTGACGACGTGCCTGTATCGCCTTACTCGAAGAATCTCCTTCTTAAGACTGATTATTAATATTGTCGTTTTGTCATTTGAATCTTTTTGTTAGCATGCTATGCCTGTTAATTGTACATCCTTGCGTGTAATAGCAATTTACAAAATTATTATGTTACCTTTAGCTTATCTAAGATCGCCAGTGGTATAACATTATTTAGATTTAAGTAGTCTTGGTTGCAATTGATGCTCAGCCAAAATTTTTTATTAATAGAGTTTTATGGTTTTATCCCAATGCTTACATATACCTATAATTTTATACTTATTAAGATACTCAAAATTACATGTGGCGATGTTGTTTGTGTATGCTTTAGACCATCTTAGTACATATATGATAGTATTACTTATAATTATATCGTGGTATTGTTGTGATCTGTTTTGTACACCAAATAAATAAGATTAAATCTTTTTTTCTGGCTGTGCCAAACTGAAGTGTTCTTTACTTATCTCTTTATCTAATGTATGTAATACATTTTAATGCACAACCAGAAAAAGAATTACTCGTGATTGCTAAAGTAAAAACGAAAATATTTGAACCAGATGGCTGTCGGGCGGTAGACTACCGAGTAGGCTGGCGGCATTACCTCGCTGTATGGCGAGGCTTAACCTTTCGCCGAAGTAGCCACAAGCCCTCGGAGCTCCTAAAGCGTCGACGATGTATGTATAGAAAGGAAAACTTGTTTTGATGTCTCGATAGATAGCACACTGCAGTGCACGTTCACGGTACTTAGGTGGTGGATTGACGTTCTTTTTACACGTACGTGAAACGATGCTTGTATCGCATTCACGTGTGCGTACGAGTTACACGTGGTCTGAATCTAGCCGATTGTCCTCGCAACGTAGCGTAAGTAGCGTAACGTACTTACGCTACGTTGCGAGGACAATCGGCTAGATTTTGACCCGACACGGAGCCCAAAAGGAGGGTAATGACTTTGCTCGTAAGTATGTGTGTGTGTGTGTGTGTGTGTATATGTGTCTTCGCGGCTTTAACATTGTGCGGTCTTAAGTTAGTCAAAAACCCTCAATGTGCGGTCGGACCTCATTGTGCGGACGTCCGCACAATATTTTGAGGAAGCTTCAAATATAGCTATCGAATTCTCGCGTTCTGATTGTTCGACTGGCGAAGTATGAGCAAATTTTCGGGGAGGACCTCATATTCGGTATTTTTGTCGAGTTGAGTTAACACAAACCAAAAAATAGTTCAGGTGTGTACCACCACGTGGCGCCACCAGTCCCCATTGTGTATATAAGCACAAAATGTGATAAAATGCGGACCTGTAAAAAGGACCGCACTTTATAAGAGAAATTAGACTCATTAGAACCACCACGTGGCGCCTCCAGTTCCCATTGTGTGTATAAGCACAAAATGAGTACCTGTAAAAAGGACCGCACTTTATACGAGAAATTAGACTCATGCTAAGTATGTATGTTCAATAATAGAGAGCATCACAGAGTTAAAGCACTTATCAGTGCCACTATAGCAAAGACAAAACACATCGTAGGTACTATACATTGCGTTACGCAAAGATCCTGTTATCATTGAAGGGCTTAGGTTAGGTTGGGTTTGCATGGTTCTTAAGATTATTAGGTTTGTAGGGTTAATAATAATAATATTGGCTTTTTTGCATCTACTGAATGAGATGATTTATACAGCGTCCAGTGGTATCTTCACTCACACTAGATGGGTGAAGGGACCACTCCGACGCTAACAGTGAAGGAAAACATCGTAAGGAAACCCGCGGCATAGTTGACTCCGCACGTATTGACTAGTCTTTCCTGTGGGCTAGGCCGACTAAGCTGTCAGGATGGTATATGTGCTGGGCAAGCCTACACCATCTATAGAACCATGTCCCAGGCACTACAGCGTCGGAGGGTTAATAACAAATAATAGTAAAAAAACAAGAAAACATTGTTCCAACCAAATCACTGCTCTAGATCCTTTGTTAGGACCCTTTCGGATTTTTTTAATGACATTTTAAAAATAGTTTTTTACATCTGTCCAAGTTCTTCTGTTCAGGTCAGTTCTTGGCTTAGGCATTACTCACACTTTTTCTTGTTGGGTATTTTCTTCCTTAGCCAGTTAAGATCTTATTCAGGTATACACATTCTGTGAAAATTTCAAGTGTCTACCTATTACGGTTCAAAAGATAGATCTCTGTGATAGAATAGAACTTTTATTCTTAAAAAATCGTCGCAATTATACTTAAAGATAAGGTTAAACAGACAGCGAAGTATTGTCAAGTAATAGGGTCTCGATTTGCACCCATTGGGTACGACACCCTAAAACGAGAGGAGACAAGAATCGTCGTAGTCTAGAGTAGTCATCACGAGTCGTGAACCAATGACCTTGAGTGCGGACGGATCCTTGGAAGAAGGTGAAATGTTTCTAAAACTTATGACATCATTATGTGGAAGGAAGTATTCAAAGAGCTGATATAAATAGAACTAAATCTTCAGGGTCAGAGGTCAGGATAGGAGTGCCACAGATCGATTTTGGGGCCGTTTCTTTTCCTCGTATATGTAAATGATTTTCCTTTCATGGTTCAAAATATGTCAGAGATAGTATTATTTGCAGATGACACGTCACTTATTTTCAAAATAAAAAGACAAGAGAATGATCTTGCCAGTACAAATAATTCTCTCCCTCAGGTACTAAACTGGTTTAAGTCTAATAACTTATTGTTAAATTTAAAAAAAAAACAATATGTATAAAGTTCACTCTACCAATGTCAAAGTAGTTGACAGCAAAGTTATATTGGGAAAGGACAAACTAGACTTTGTCAAAGAAACTGTATTTCTAGGTATCACAATTGATGCAAAGCTTCAATGGGGTCCTCAAATAAAATTGGCAAATAAGCTTTGCTCTGCAGCATATGCTGTTAAAAGAATTAGGGAACGCGGCGCAGCGGAACAAGCAATCGCGCGTGGCTTTTTAAAATTTTTACAGATTAAGATAGTTTGAAAACGCATTCACAAAGGAATATTATGAGGACTGCAGGTTAATGTGACTACCTAAATACTAGAAAAGGGAGAGGTGATTACTCAATCACCTCTCCCTTTTCTAGTATTTAGGTAGGTACCTAATTAATGCGTCTTCGCAATTTTTTAATACGCACTAAGTCACATTAACCTGCAGTCCTCATAATATTCCTTCGTGAATGCGTTGTTGCATACTCATGCAACAACATCAAAATGCGGTCCGTGTGTAACTTCTCTCAAACGGCACTAAAGTGGGGACAGGTGTAAATGCATTTTTGTACTCAGCATAAAATGCGGTCGGTGTGTAACTTCTCTCAAACGGCACTAAAGTGGGGACAGTGTGTAAATGCATTTGTACTTAGCATAAAATGCGGTCGGTGTGTAACTTCTCTCAAACGGCACTAAAGTGGGGACAGTGTGTAAATGCGTTTGTATTTTGCATAAAATGCGGTCGGTGTGTTTTTTCGCACGCGTATGTTCGAAAGTGCGGTCCGACCGCATAATAAATTGGGACCGCACAAGCCCGATTTTTGACACAAATTATGAAGGGCTCTATCTCTGTCTCAGTCGTGTGTATGGAAACTTCAAATAAAAGTTCATGCCAGAACGAGATAGCTCCAGATTGTAGACAGATTTACACACTGCTAAGTCAACGGGAAAGGTAGGACCGCATAATGGGGAATTCTGACAAGGTCCTCACAATATATGAGCCGCGAACAAGGGTGTGTGTGTGTGTGTGTATATGTGCGTGCGTGTATGTATGTATAAGATCTCTATAGATTCGTCGTGATAGCCTATATGTCATAGGCTTTAATGAATGTTACATACGTCACCATTAAAAAAATAATAATCAACCCGCTTGCTAGCATCAACTACTGAGCAAGCGGGACCCAAATCCAATGATGTAATCATCGCGAGGTACTTACCCAGGTTGGTCAGAGTCGGGTTGTTGGTTATTTTTTTTATTACAATTTTTCTATTCGCTCTGGTACTTACGTGCACAAAGTAATCTGAACACAATGGGTGACGTACAGCCTTAATATGACAGAACTGCACGTGTAAAGTGTAGTAAAATGGAGAAAACGCGCTCCGGTGACTTTGTATGACATTGTTTTCTCTATATGGTAAGATTTTAATTAGGTTTTTAAATGAATATTTTTAAACCTCAAATTACAAAATATGCTGGATGTTCTTAACAACAACAAACACAACAACAAATTTTCACTTATGTTATTTCAAATATTTTATCTTATCTTTACCCGGTGCTTTCGGTTCGGTTACAAATTAATTTAGTTTTTTATGAGCGCTGTTAACTGGACACGGGCAGATGTTAATTGCGGTACTATGGCAACTTCTGTTAAAGTAATTAAATCTTGGTGTTTCTTACGCAAATGAGGAAAACTGATGCATATACCAAATCCTTTCGCAATTACCTACATGTTGGGTAAATTCAGGACAATGCACACGAGTTAATTGAATGCACTTAAATTTTTTAAACAAGTGATCAAGCGCGTGTCGGACTGGCCCACCGAGGGCTTGAAATGAAATGAAAAGGTTTTATTCAAAGTAGCGCAGATACTGCGGCTTAATGAACGTTACAAGTCAAACTATGGACAAAAAAAATGGACAAAAAAAACTCCAAACTTAGTCTTTTCAAATTCCTTAATTAACAGAATTTACACAGATTCTACAAAACTCGTGAATTTTACATGCTTGAATTCCAGACATCATTGTCATCTAAATAATCCTTAATATTATAGTAGCTCTTTTGGCACAAAGTGTACTTTACACATTTTTTGAACCGCGCTTCAGTCAAACTTAATATATCTTCAGGGATTTTATTGTAGAAGCGTATACAATGCCCCATGAAGGATGTATTCAATTTTGCCAGCCTAAATCTTGGGATCAAAAGTTTATGTTTATTTCTAGTATTTACATTATGTTGGCTACCTGCAGTTTTAAAGTTGCTAATATTTTTCCTGACATACATAATATTTTCATAGATATACTGGCTGGCAACTGTCAGGATGTTTGTTTCTTTAAAGAATTCTCTTAACGAGTCTCTACTGCCTAGCTTATATATGAATCTGATCGCTCTTTTCTGCAAGACGAAGATGGTCTCAATGTCCGCTGCCCGTCCCCACAATAGTATGCCGTAGGACATTGACATGATACTATGGAAGTAACTAAAATAAACAAGCCTGGCAGTTGCGACGTCAGTTAGTTCCCTAATTCTTTTAACAGCATATGCTGCAGAGCTAAGCCTATTTGCCAATTTTTCTATATGAGGACCCCATTGAAGCTTTGCATCAATTGTGATACCTAAAAATACAGTCTCTTCGACAAGGTCTAGTCTAGGCTTCGTACAATACTTCGATATCAACCCTTGTATGTCTCCACTGCTGGGGCACGGGTCTCTTCCTGCATCGCAGGAAGGTTAGGCCATACTTCACCACGAGGGCCAAGTCAGGGTTTGTGAAGGATTGTAAGACAGTAGCGGGTCTTACTGTCAGAAGTTATCAAGCTGCCCATACGGCCTATGACATGGCTTAACGACTAATATATATGACAGCCGGCACCAACGGCTTAGCGTGCCTTGGGAAACACGGAAGCGCTCGGAAAAAATGCCAATAGCTGTAGGTCACCCAGCCTGCACCTGACAGCGTCTGATGTTATTTTTTGTGGTGATTAATTCAAACGATTAACCGAGTGATTAGAATCAATAAAGTGATTGATTACAATCACTCGGTTCGACTAGGCCACGAGCGCTAACACTATAAATAGTTCAGGAATCATTACTGACTTATAACCGGATCACTTACTAGACTTTTGTCGGAACCTGGTAGACAAAGTCTAGTAAGTTGATCCGGTTATAAGTCAATATTGTTTAGTGCTTGCGAAAGTTTTAGTTCAAAAAACTTCCGGGATCAATTCACGCAGTTTTCCCAAGCTTTCCCGAACTGGCACGGATAGCCAGAGGTCGCGGGTTCGAATCCCGGCATGGGTGGAATTTTTATGTAGGATTTTTTTAAAATTTCCCGAACTCCAAAGACATTTATGATTTAATTACAAATGGATAGTTTGGTTTGTGTTTGTACTTGTAGTATAAAACGATATTACTTGCCAAACTTCTAATTTAGTTAATACATAGAAATTAAGTGTAAGTTACTATGAACTGTGAGCTAATTGACACTAAGTAACGTTCATCACTTCACCCAGTCCGCAGCATGTTGTAAGAAGAATAGAGGTAGCGGGTTCGAATCCCGGCATGGGTGGAATTTTTATGTAGGAATTTTTTAAAATTTCCCGAACTCCAAAGACATTTATGATTTAATTACAAATGGATAGTTTGGTTTGTGTTTGTACTTGTAGTATAAAACGATATTACTTGCCAAACTTCTAATTTAGTTAATACTTAGAAATTAAGTGTAAGTTACTATGAACTGTGAGCTAATTGACACTAAGTAACGTTCATCACTTCACCCAGTCCGCAGCATGTTGTAAGAAGAATAGAGGTCGCGGGTTCGAATCCCGGCATGGGTGGAATTTTTATGTAGGAATTTTTTAAAATTTCCCGAACTCCAAAGACATTTATGATTTAATTACAAATGGATAGTTTGGTTTGTGTTTGTACTTGTAGTATAAAACGATATTACTTGCCAAACTTCTAATTTAGTTAATACTTAGAAATTAAGTGTAAGTTACTATGAACTGTGAGCTAATTGACACTAAGTAACGTTCATCACTTCACCCAGTCCGCAGCATGTTGTAAGAAGAATAGAAAACAGTTTTGCGCGGGCGCAGACGACGGAAGCGTCGCCCGCTTGTAGGATTTATTTATATTTTTCATCCAGACAACTAGCTGCCCACAGTGCAATATGACACGCCGCGGAAAATTACACGGCCATGTTTACAGTTTCATTTTCAGAAAAAAATTAATGACTTTATAACTTAGAAGAAACTTCAAAGAACAATGTACAAGCGAAATATTGGGGTAATTAGAGGTGCGAAAGAAATATATCGAGCGAAGGTCTGTCGGTAAGGGATGTCCCAAATAGGGGATGTATTAGCAAAGGGCAAGATACAAAGTCCTGCAGACATTGACCCGCCCACTGCCAATTAGTTTTCTAATCCATTGAGCTACGTGGATCACTTGAGTTCTGTGGCGAATAACTTCGTTTCGGATTCGATCCCGCAGAAAAACACCCAGCATAGCTCTTTGCAGGACCGATAACCGTTGGGGTAGACTGGTTGTTGAGTAGAGACCGCGAATCGGCAAACGTAGACTGGAAGAGTACAGCCGAAGATCGAGCACAGTGGCGTGTATTGGGAGAGGCCTATGTCCAGCAGTGGACTGACACTGGCTGATTATGATGATGATGGTGAAGATACAAAGTACTCAAAACCGGCGTGTGCGCATGCAACGACTAATTATGATGCGAAAGGATCTGTCAGGCTCGTGGCAAGTGGCATAATCAGGTCTCCGCCTAGCTCTTCCGCGTAGAAGTAGGTACAGGTGTAAGTATGCATTTGATCTACTTAATGAGAGGATTTATACAGCGTCCAGTGGCATTTTCACGCACGTTAGATATGGAAGTGCCTTGTTTTTCAGATGGAGTAGGCTTGCCCAGCACCTTCCTTCCATTCGGACAGCTTAGTCGGTCTAGCCCGCCGGTAAGACAAGTCAATAAGTGCGGAGCCAGCTAAGTATCGGGTTTTCTCGTGATGTTTTCCTTCACAGAGCGTGTGGTATTATTATTACTACAAAAAAATAAACTAAAGAAAAAATTAATGAAAAAATAAAGCACCTAGTCCCGGCTGACCCTTCTCAGTTCCAAAGCGAAACGAGTTAATTAACACTACCATTTTTGTAATTAAATAATTAATCCCTGGTTCGATAGCATGGCATCTCGAGGTTTTCCCCTGGGTAATGGAGCATGGGTCGTCCTTCGTTATTTCCTCAACGGTTCATTATGCGCACAGACTTAAATAAATG
The DNA here is from genome assembly GCA_934045075.1 of Yponomeuta sedellus. Lineage (NCBI taxonomy): Eukaryota > Metazoa > Arthropoda > Insecta > Lepidoptera > Yponomeutidae > Yponomeuta > Yponomeuta sedellus. Next base: position 11,804,935 of record OW203731.1, read on the forward strand.
TAAACAAGTTATGTGAATTATGGCGGTGCTGAAGGCATTTGCATATTTGTTGTTAATACAGCAAGGCCTAATGGAGGGCCATAAAATAAAACATGACACTCTCTTGGAATCTACATAATGAAATTGATTATCTTCTGTACGGTCCCCATTTCTCGGCATTCTATTATGTTTTACCTTTAAGTAATTTAAAAAACCCGGCTGTGGCCCAAGAAATTTCACGAATAATTTGAGCCATAATAGATATGTTGTATACAGTCGACCGCAAATCAACATTTACACTTCATTTGCAAAGTTATTTACCTGTAGCGTAACAGTATGGAGTTCAAGAGTAAAGTTTGATGTTTATAAATTACATTTAAAAACTGGGCAGTTCGTTTGAAGAAAAAGTTTTTTATTGTAAAGCAGGATTATATTAATGGTTGGCACGGATTTGAAAGAAAGACGGATGCCTTCTTGCATTGAAAGGGTATGAAGCACCGCTACTCCTACACTTTCGTGTACATACACGAGCGAAACTCACACAGATACACCAAGTCGGACAATCAGCCGCCATTACGCTCCGGGCAGCAGTGCCAGTAAGTCTTATTTTACACAAATGAAAATTTTAAGAAATGCCGTCTTGTGTGGTACGGTGGTGTAAAAACTTCTCGAAAAAATGCAATAAGTGTTACGGGAGTACCTACCATCCCTAAGTAATGTTTTAAGTTACTGATTCGTGATATTTTTTCCTTATTAGGTTTTGTTTACATTTCTTTATTTTCTTACAAATCGGGATGTCAAATGTAGCAGTGATACCAGTTTTTTTTCGGGAAATATTCCCGAAAAGTGGCGAATTATGTATTTGTTGCATTTATTAGTGTTTTTTGTTGAAGTAGTTTTAGAGTTATGGAAATACACAACCGTTACCCTTATAAAATAATATATTGTCTTCAAAAATCTAATGTAGGAAATTTGCCGCCTCACGCGCACTCACAATGAAATATCATAAGCCTTTTCTATTGTACAGGCCGACACAAACTTACCGATCATCGGGTAATGCTGCGCGTTCCATTTTCACGTGCAAGAAAGAGATAGAGTTACATGCCGTGCTGTGTGTCGACATCTAACAACGTTATACATGAGCCGTCTATTTTAAAGTGCCAATGGCTATACCACAAACATAAAAAACTAGAGATAGACTACAATAACTATCGACAGCTGACATCCAGCTGTCGATAGTTATTCAACGTTATTAAACGTTATTAAGTTATTCAACGGTGGCGGGTCAAACACCCGCCACCGTTGTAGGTGGCAGTGATATTACTTAGATATTTTGTATCCTAAACTTTCAACTCGTCATTTGTGATAATGTGCCTAAGTTGAGCGCGTGAGTCAGTTGGTGACGCTGTTTCACGTTAATTTGGAAATTTATTTAGTTTTTCTTTCTAATTCATGTTTATTATTTGTTTGTTATCTGTTTTAAAAACGGAAGAAGAAATTAGAGGCAGTTGTTATATCTGTTATAAAAACACTAAATTTGTCGACTCCAAAACTCCCAATTTTTTTTGATACAAAACTGCATTTCATATTTACATACCTTAAGGTAAGTAAATAAAGCTACACCCGATTTGATTCTATAATAAAAAAAAATTTGTCGATCCCGGAATCCCGGGATTTTTTCGTTACGGAAGTGCTATCCATGTTAGTTAACACCTCTTTAAGGCGTTTCGGAGCGTTAACTAGCGCCACCAATGGAAAAATCATAACTTTTGTAATACCTATTTAGAGGCTAAAAATTCCACCCACGCCGGGATTCGAACCCGCGACCTCTGGCTATCCGTGCCAGCGCTCTTTCCAACTGAGCTAATGGGCTCACCGGCATCAGTGAAATTTCGCATCTCTTCACAGTACTCTCTGTATTACGTACAGGCAGCGACATCTGAATGAAGTAATTTGCATCACTTGCAGGAATTTTTGGCCTCTAAATAGGTTTTTAAAATTGTCCTTAGCATGGGTTGGTGCATTAAAAAAAAATAATATAAATCATATCATTTTTAAAAAACGGTTTTATCTAAAAGTGAACATGAGAAATCTTAACAACTGTGATAACTATTTTTAAAACTTACAGTCTAGATCATATGATCAATAGATTACAACTTTAATCGATTTCCGCTAAACCGGCTGTTTTTGGCGGAAAGTGATTAAAGCCCTTGGTGGTTGATTCTAGTTTCTAGACTGTATGTTCTAAAAATAGTTATCACAGCTGTTAAGATTTCTCATGTTCAAATTTAAATTAATACGTATTAAACAATGAACACAACATTGGTGGCGCTAGTTAGCACCCTTTTTTTAGTTAGCACCTTTATTCTCTTGATTTGGAAAATTGGGCAAAATGATATTATCTGGCAACACCGATCGCACGCGTACATAAAAAAACGGCGGCCATTTGTATGCTCCACTCGTGATTTTAGAAGGTTACATTCGTCTTTTTTTTACATCCGTGATGGTTGGTTACTGGGTCTCAAACTAGGATTCCTTGCGCTATGGTTAGTCACGCTGAATTCGCGAGAATTCGTAGCAGTAGATCATCGGCTACTCATTCGGGAGGTCGTGGGTTCGAATTTTGACAGGTACACATGACTTTGTTTTCTAAGGTACATTTGTGAACTTATAGTTATAATGCCACTCGCTAACAAACAATTCTCTTGTTATACTCGTCTTAATAATGCCGCCTAGACACGTCCCACTGTAGGACCTGTGCCTTTATCTAGATCTAGTATTAGCTTAATGACCACGCGTGCCCGCCGTGGATTGGCAGCGCTTGAATTGCCAATCCACGGCGGGCACGCGTGGTCATTAAGCCAATACTCTCTGTCTAAATGAAGGCACAGGTCCTACAGTGGGACGTGTCTAGGCGGCATTATTAAGACGAGTATAACTAGAGAATTCAAGGAGACAAATGTTTAACGACATGCATTTGAAGAAAAAAAAAAAGTGTCGATGGCGAAGCTATTGTTGGGCGATGCATCGACGTGTCGCCGCGCGCGCGGTGCACGTCTCATGTTGCGGCTAAATCCGGACACGCAGCACTCACAAAATAAACGCAAATGTACAAAGCGAACTCAGCTTATACGACTCTTAGTTAAATGCGTCCGAGATAGACACTGTCACGCGAACATTAAAACAAATAAATAAACTTTGTCTGTCTGGATGCCGCCTAGTGAGAGCGACATCAATCGAATTTTATACTATAGGTCGGTGCACCCTCTGTCCTGTTAATGTCGTACCAATAAAAGCTCACTTTTCAGAGATGAACGCCTTTGACTTCGGCATGTTTCGGTTCAGCTCAATGCCATTAGGGACGGGGCCGGCGAGGGCAACGGACGAGATGGATCTCCCAGCGACCTATCTCGTGTCTGACATTACATAACGAAACAAATACACGTGTCTCCGCTTAGGATTTGTACTAAACCTCCCCGACGCTCCACCGCAAGACAAATCGATGCTAAAGCTTGAAGTCTACGACACCGAGCGAGGGACGTCGACGACAGACGAGTTGTTTCTAGAAGATTGATCGTGCTATATGTCATCGGCCGGATGTATAGCTAATCTAACTCACACGTGCTATCACTGAAATCTTTACAGAAAAATAGCATAACGACTATTTTGGTATGCCGCGTTTCGCGGAAAAGTTTGGTGCATCTAAATACACACGTCACGGGAGATTTTGACACGCAAGTAATTTGGGGCGTAATGACAAATGAGAAATTGGGCGTAAGTAAATGCTAACGTAGTATTGATTGTCTTTGTGCCATATATCATACTTACACATAATTATACCGTGCACAACACAATACGTTTTCGGTATTGACGTAAGTTTTACGTTGTTTTGTTTGTCTTGCATTGACGTACCTAGTGGAGCGTTTGCACCTGTTCAGTGGTTTGCACCTTTGTTGTGCATGAATACTGAGAACAAACGAAAGGTGAATAGGTATCACTACGACTTTGCCAAATTGTGCTATCCGAAAGCAAATAGACGAGTCACTATAATAATACCCAAATCGCTTCAAGTGTGTCTTTAAAGTCAAAGAGTACCCTCGATATCTTCAGGATGCCATAATCAGATCCTGGCGTGATGACCTTGGGACCACCTGGGAAGTCTACCAAACAAACAAATAAAGAATTTTCCAAACCGGCCTATTTGAGGAATCAGGGAACAGACACGAAAAAAAATTGAATCCGACGAGATATAGTATATTAAATTAACATACGTATGTTTGTTCGTATGTTAATGAAGCGAAAGATGTTCTTCAGGGTTGTGGCAAGTGGCGAACCCTGGTTTCCTCCGGGATACAGGCGGTAGTTGATGTTACTGAAAATTCAGTTCAATATGGCGACCTCTGTGGCGTAGCGGTAGCGCATCTACCTACCATGCAAGAGGTCCCGGGTTCGAATCCCGGCTGGGACCAAAAAACCCCAGGTCTTAGATGTTTACATGCATGTTTGTGATGTCGTTGTTTCTGGTTCCCACGACACAGTGTATCCTGGTGTGGGGCCAGAAGCAATGTATGTACCTGTATGTAAATGTTACGTTATGTTATGTAAAGCGTAAAGTAGTTTCTGCCACAGAACATATGCGCTAGTCGCATTATCAGTATCTTCAAGAAGCGGTTGAAAGAGCATTATCTATCTCTATAACACTGAGCTAAATATTTATATCCATAAGGTAATTTTATAGAGATATATGTAGTTTATTTTATTCTTTGTTTTGTGAAAATAGGTTGTTATTTAGGATTTTCTAGATTATTTTGTGCACTTTTAGTCGCGTTTTTTTTCGGCTGTTCTTGTTTTATAACGTATGCTGGAGGAAATCTCTTACATACTCGTAAGCTGGCTTTTGTACATGTTATTTCCTATGTAATGTCCTGTGAAATGTTTGTGGGCAATAAAGTAGGTATAATTAATTAATTCTGTTCTTGTCGAACACCACCATGACGATGAGCAGTCTTGTGACGGATGACGTGGGTTTTGTTAAAACAAGCGCCGGCGGAGTTATATTCTGTTTGCAACGGCCACGGTCGTAATGTAATTAGATTGGACTAGAGGGATAATGTTTACCGTTGCGCCAGCCAAACATGATTCACGTAGATGCGTGGGTGCAACCACGCATCTACGTGAAGAAGGCGTCGCGACGACCGAACCCGTCCTACACATGCCCGGAACACAATATATTTCACAATACTGAACACAATAGGTGGCCCACTGAACAAAAATGCAAAATTTCAAAGTCGTAAATTTACAGAAAGTAGTTTTAAGGTGGGTTACAAGTTCCGAACTAAACATATATGTAAAGTAAAAAAGCGTGTAAATAAAAAAATACGTGTAACGGTTTAAATGGAATTTACAAAGTTAATCAAAATGGTGACGTCAAATACTTAGAAAACAACCTGCGTCAAAGTAACCGAGGCTTGTATTTAATACTAGGCAGCTCTTAACGGCCATGCTCAGATCGATGGTTACGTAAGAGCTGTTTCATAAGACTAACGTCGAAATACCTACATTTCTTAGTAAACAATTCACAGTCATAGTACCAGTAAATATGAAATTCACTCACACTAGAAATGTTGCATAAACGGAAAATTGACGGTAAACGGCTTCGTACAATACTTCGATACCAACCGTTGGATATCCCCACTGCTGGTGCACAGGTCTCGTCCTGCATCGCAGGAAGGTTAGGCCGTACTACCACAGGGGCCAAGTTTGGATTGTTAAATGAATGATTCATGATATATAAATGATTATGTATCTACCTAATAGTTTTAATGAAGCAATAGTTGTGGATGACAGGCAGTCAACTGACACTTGAACTTCAAAATATTACATTTGCACCGTGATATTACGATTTGCATTTTTTGAAACGGCGCAGTCAGTGGGAAATTTCCTAGACTAGAAATTTACATGACTCGGCCCAGTCGTGAGTTCTATCCCCGTTGGGGCCCGACATACTTTAATTAGTACAATACAAATGGCCCCAGTCTGGAAGTTTTCCATGTTTGTGATGTGCTTGTCTGATTATCATAGTATTCTAGTTTAGAACCAGAACAAGCGACTGTGTGTTATGGAAGTTATTATTAGGCTTTATATCTTGTAGGTTTTTGACTCTTCTTAATTTGGTGTTCTGTATAAGTAGATTCAATCCAAGCTTAATTTCCATTTAATTTCGATGGTGTTATTGGCTTCAATACCGGAAAAACCCTTTACGTAACTGTTTACGTGTTTTATATAACTTGAACGTTCGTAAATAGAATTTACTATCGATTTGAAATTGTTTGTGAAAGGTGTAGTGTAGTAAGTTCAGCCAATGTACATACCTATATTTACAGTAACAATGACGTCCCTCGCAAGAATGCGAGTAACGTAAAATTACATCATGAAATTACGTGTACTGGCATCGGCATCACGAGGTAGCATAGCATCTGACTGACCATTTTTAGGTTGGTACAGTCAGGTGCACTTAAACATACACCTTCTCCTCAGCAAACGCTTCACGATAAAAACGTAAACAGTCTCAAATTTCGTTTGACTTTCCTTGTGTACAATAAATGTATTTATCATATATAATAGTTATTTATTTCAGGCATAATACTAACTAAATATCAAATTACGGGTAGGTATCACTAATTCACAAAGACAACAAAGTATTTTCTGTGTCATTCATAAGAAACGTGAAACGATAGGGTAAAGAATTAGGTACCCTATCGTTTCACGGTCTTTGGTTATGCTCAATTACATTTTTCCGTACAGCACAATAGACTAGCAGAATCATGGAAAGTAAATAATTTCATTCAGTTCGTGTTTCATTTGTACCTTTTCCACATAAAACTTTCATATTTATAACTTCTTTAGACTAGAATTTTGTTTGATAATTATAATTTACCCTACAGCATATAACCGAATTCCTATGTACATGAGAAAATGTGGGGGTTTTAGTAGACAATAACAATAAATTTTACAACGGCAAAACCTTTGAAATCGCGAAAACAGTTAGCTTTTAATGGTGCAGGTGCAAATTACTAGAAAGGTTCTTAGTTACTTTAAGTTCTTTCAAGAATCTATAGTATAATTTTAATTGTGTTTTATTATAAAACGAAGCAGCTGAAGCACTTCTGTACTACACTCGAGAACAATAGAACAACAAGAGTCACTGACTAAATCTTTCATGTCTTAGCAATGAAGAATGCTAGTCTTCTCCATCTACCTAACTTAATAAGACAAAAATATTAAAGACAGTGCTATTGTTAGAAAACCGTCTTTACTAACATAGGACAGGGTTAACTTAAAATCTATTCAATATTTCACTTCAGCCGTCAATAGTAATAACTAAATCTTTATTATATTTTTTTTTTATTTTGAAACTAGGAGCAACGTGCGTTTGTTGTTTTGTTTGTTAACAAGGGTATAACCGCGGTATAGTTCATGATAGGAATTTATACCGTGGCAATAGAGCGGCCGGCGCAAGGCCTGCGGCGCAGGCGCCGGGCCAACACGGCGTTGCATCGCGTCATCCATCATCTTGCTCATCACTGTCTATGAATAGAACACAAGCCTAGAGTTTCGTTCTTGGAATTCCGCTCGCAGTAAACAAACTGGCGTAACACGTATGCTATACAGCCCACGATGCGAAAACCAGTGTTCATTTTCCCTAAGCTAAGTAATAAATAATAGTAATGAGAAATGTAAGTAATATGACGACCTCTGTGGCGTAGCGGTAGCGCGTCTGCCTACCATGCAAGAGGTCCCGGGTTCGAATCCCGGCTGGGAACAAAAAAAAAAGCCCAGGTCTTGGATGTTTACATGTTTGTGATGTCGTTGTTTCTGGTTCCCACGACACAGGGTGTCCTAGTGTGGGGCCAGAAGCAATGTATGTGCTTGTATGTAAATGTTATGTTATATCTCGTTATCTCTTATGCGATAACCTAATTGAAGGTTATATTTATTTGGAAATACAACGCAGTTGTAAGGTCAACCTAATTTAAGACTAATTATGTAACAGTTTTGTAGTCAAACCACATTTTTATGTAGCCTACAAACATCCCTCAGGCCTTCTTGCAGAGAGAGAGAATTGACTTAATTACCACGCGTGCCTACTGCGGATTGGAAATAATGGCAATCAGATTATGGTTAGACCACGAATTAAAAAATTATTTTAATCCCACTCTATAGTTTTTTGCATACGAAGGTATAATAAGCTTGTATTAGGTATATAAAATAACACTTAACAAGCAGCTACATGGCAGCTATGTTATACAGCATTTATTCCATTCTGATATGTAATGCTAAATAAATTTGTACTTTAAAATAAATCGCTAAAGTGTTGTCTTAAAAAAAAAATGTTCAGTTTTTTGTTGAAAAAAATAAGATTTTCTAAGGTTAACACGAGCACTAGACATAATTAAAACTGTTTCTATACGGATTTATGCTCGTTTATTACATTTTTACAATTTTCCAACGTTTCGGCACTTTTACGAGCATAAATCCGTATAGAAACAGTTTTAATTATGAAAAAATTAAGGTTTTAAAATAATTTTAATATTCTGGGCCGAATCTTTCGCTTAGCCCAAATATTTTTTTATTGACAAAAAAATAGATCAATGACTCTCAAGAAAAGTGCGTTACTGCATGTAAAGACGCCTCCAAAACAAAAAAAAATCCGAATCTTTTAATTTTACAAAACTAATTTTTTTTTATTTTTTTTACGTAGCCTCGTTTGTGTCCCACTGCTGGGCAAAGGCCTCCCCCAACTCAGACCAGATGTATCTGTCTTGTGCCACCTCAGACCACTCCGGCATGTGTCGGTCGAGATCGTCTCGCCAACGTTTTCTTGGCCTACCTCTCCTGCGATGACCACCTTGTGGCACCCACTCGGTGGCAAGTCTTGCCCACCTATCCGGGTGCATTCTGCTAATAATTCTGGTTGGACTTTCTATGAACAGGTCTAAAACCAAAGTCATGACCAACGGTCGAAAGAGCAAAGTTGAGGTCGACGGGCAGGAGATACACTATGTCGATGAGTACATCTACTTGGGCCAGATAGTAAGCTTCGAAAACAGGCAAGGCAAGGAAATCAATCGCCGTATCGAAAACGCCTGGAAGTGCTACTGGTCCATGAAGGATTTGTTGAAAGGAAGCCTTCCGCTTTCCTTGAAACGGAGACTCGTCGACATGTGCATCCTGCCCGTCCTCACTTACGGCTCCCCCAGACTTGGTCATTGACCGAAGAACAGAAGTCCAAGCTCAAAGTTTGCCAGCGAGCTATGGAGCGTAGCATGTTGAGCGTCAGAAGGATTGACCATATCCGCAACACTACGCTACGCTCAAAAACACGCAGGTAGCTGATGTGGGTGTCCAGACTGCAAGGTTGAAGTGGAGCTGGGCAGGGCATATTAGCAGAAAACTAAAATAAATAAGTAAAAATAAATATACATAGACTTGGCCCCCGTGGTGGAGTATGGACTAACCTTCCTGTCATGCAGGAAGAAATCCGTCGATATCGTATCGCATCGTTATATTTCACAGGTCTCGTTAGCCCTGTACTAAATAAGTGACTTGCGTTACAGGTGCTAACTCGACGATAGATTTAAATACAATAAATACCGAGATGTCAACATAGTGGCGCTTCTTATTCAAAAATATTAAAGCTTCTTTCTTTCACGTACATTAGAAGGGCCATTAAAGTCATACACTTAGTAGCAAAATATAAGAAATCAGTGATTAAATTTTTTATTGTAACATTATATTTACAGGCCTTATATCTTTAAAGTGCCTTGTCATTTGTAACTATTGTCAATATTTAGGACAAAGCCCATGCAAATCTATGACATTAAAGCCAATTTCGATTATACTACGAGCATAGCCCACGCTATAACGACACACTACGTATTTTTTTCCGCAGAAATGGTAGAATAACATTCATTTACTGTCATTACGGCAATAGAATAACCTGTAATCAACCAACTGAAATGAGTCTGACCTCTGCAGAGGATATTACTATGTAACACTGTGTTGTTGCAGGCAATGTGCACAGACAATTTGCAAACATTGCCGTGACAGGGGCCTGAGCTCGGGCGCGGCACGTGGTACTAACACATGCATGCATTGAAAACAGTAAACACGGGTGCATCGTTCGCTCCAAACAAACAACTCCGAGAAAATTCCACTGGGTCCAGCGGTGATGCAAGCTACAGGAAATGCAACATGCATCACTTATCTTACACCCGCACTCTACCTGTGCCTTCAATACGCTCTAGAATCCGACTCAAGGATGATTGGCCCTGTATATGGATTTCCTTTAAGTGGACCTCATTTGAGAAGGAAAATGTTTCAAAGAAACTGGAAAAACCAGACAGGAATGTTTTGATTTTAAACAGACGTGTAGTTTTTTGTGGTTTGGATACTGATCAGGTAACTGAGCGAAATTAACAGTCTGCTGGGGGTTTATGTAAGGAACCAAAAGGTAATTAAGGCACTTATGTTAATATTAAATCAATTAAGACTACACTTGATATAGGAAAGTACTTTTATGTAAACAATATTAAGTGCTCAATATCTTAGCTCCACTAAGTAAACATAGTTCAAAACATTTTGATTTGAAACGAGAAAGCATGAAGGGAAAACATATTTAAAGCGATAACAAAATAAACAGTAGAAAAATACCAGAAAAATTATGTACTACAACAAAAATAAAAGCAGTGTAGTTATAGATAAATTACACAGGCGTAATCGCAAAGACGTCACTCGTCGAATGCAACTCGGATGGGCAGTGTTCGGGAAAATAAAACACATTTTCGCGTCCAAAATACCTCAGTGTCTCAAGACAAAGGTGTATAAGCCTATAAAAAAGGCGATAAGACCGCCAATTGTATAATATTACTTAGATTTATAAATCATGGTTGTAATTATTTATTCCGGTTGTGCAATAAAGTAATCTATCGATCTCTCTATAACCAATGTGTGTTTCCAGTGAAGACTTATGGATGTGTGTGAGACCAGGTCTATGGATTATGGGCCTCATAGGAAGGCTTAAGGTCGCCCAACGAGCAGTGGAGAGAATCAGATCGAAGCAGGAATAAGGAGGACCTTAGTTACTGATATACCTCAAAGAATTGCTCAGTTGAAGTGGCAGTGGGCAGGCCACATAGCTCGGAGAACTGAAGGCCGTTGGGGCGAAAATGTTCCGTCCTGGCGACCGCGGACCGGACGACGCAGTGTCGGTCGGCAGGCCCCCACCAGATAGTCTGACGATCAGGTTACGGTGACGAGGAGTCGCTGGATGCGAACGGGAAGCTTGGAAAAACATCAGGGTGGCCTGTCCTGCAGTGGGCTTCAAAAGGCTGATGATGATGAATCACGATTACACCCGTTTAATACTCGTATTTATTCCGGTCCGCATCGCAATTATATGTATCAGCATCGCGAGAAGATGTAAGATACAAAAATGTGATAGAGAGTTACAAGTAAAATAACATTAGGAGCTGTTATTAATTAGATATACCTACCTGCAAATACGATTACTACATATCCTATAAAAGTGAAAGGCAAAATGTTTTATTGAATACTTTTAAAATTCCTTTCTTTCTTTTCTTTCGCACAGAATTTTTCAACAGGCTACAGTGAAAATAAACCTAGAAAAGATTATATTTAAAAAAAAGTTTATAGCTTCTCTTCCACTTCATGACCAAGTAGACAAGAAAAGACTTAGAAATTCCACTGACCATCTTAATTGACCAAATAAAAATTTAGTCAGGAAGTATAATATAATACAGGTAGATGTAAAGCCTTAATAAAGGTACATGTAAAGCCTTACTATGACTAGAGAATACGTGCACACCCGGACAATGCTTGTCCGTTGTAAGCAAGCAGTCTGATACTTTTTTTCTACATGACCTTAATACGGAAGAGATATTTCGCTTTAAAAGTTTTTGCGCACTTCGATGTCAGTAACCCGCCACGGCCACTCACCGTGGCACAAGGCACGGGCCACGGCACAAACAAACACGAGCTAGGTGCCTTCCTATCTATGTACTTATAAAAAGAAAGGAGGAAAAAATGACACGAGTAAGAATCATTACAGGGCAAACCTAGCGGTAGACCCGTTAGGTGAAAAATTAAGATGAGGTCAGTGATAATAGTAAAAGGAACTTGAAGTACCCGACACAGGCATGCGTGCAGCTACTAATGAATGTCGAGGGCGCGAAAAAGCTTTATCAGGCTCCTGTCAGGGCAAATCTATAAAGGCGTGAGTTTATGCATGTATATATGGAACGTAAAGAAATAACAATATAGAGAGTTCATGCTTTTTGTATTTGTAGTTACGGCCGCTTTGTATCTGGAAATATGAATTTATAAATTGTAATCCTCAATCCGGCAAAATTAACGTTCAGGGAAAATGACAGTCGGGGAATGGAAGTTCGGGGAAATGAAGGCAGACCTAATTAACCGACTGGACGTTCCTGTAATAGTACATAACGCACTGGAAGTTATCTAGCATCTGCTCTACATCTAAAATTAAAATGGCCATTCCATATGGGCATGACACATCACTCTTATTCGGGAGGAAATACGTAATTGTTTAGGCGCCTCAATGTTTTTGTTCGAGTCTTTATTTAAAAGGTTCACTGGCAGTGGGTACTGATGCGTAATCAAGCTCTCCGAAACCGTCATCCAGATTGAAAATTTCTTCAAAACAATAACAGATACGGAAATACAATTCAGAGACTTTAAAGAAAAAATAATGAATATTAAAATACAGTCTGTTAGCTTTTAGGATATATCTCGGCTACTATCGGATAGAATCGGATATACTCGTAATTTCACTTAACTTTTCAAAATAGTGAAGAAAAGTTTTATACAGAGCAGGAAGAGAATACTCGTGTGCTTTCGGCGAAAACCGAAGCCTACTCTAGAACCCGAGGTATATTCTAAAAGCTAACTTCTTCTTCTTCTTCAGGCTATATTATGTAGTCCACTGCTGGACATAGCCCTCAAAAGCTAACAAACAGAACTTCACTTTCCGTGGCCGGAAACACAGCTAAAGACAGAACCAACATTTTCTGTCTGAAAATACCTACATCAAAAACAATTGAAAAATTCGTGAAAATACATAAAGCTTTCGAATGAATGAAAAAAATAAACTTCATTCAAATATGTCCAAGAAAGAAGCGAGTAGTACAAAAGTCTGATCCAAACGACACTGATGAATGGGGGACCTGTTGGGCGGCGGCGGCTGAAATTTCACTCTCGCCTACGCCTGCCTACGATGCTCTTGAACATCTAACAGTTACGTGTATAATGAGCCTCTCAAAGCCTGCAAACGTGAACTGGGGGCTTTGCTTATTTGAAAAAATCCAAAATACCACTCGTTAATCGTGAAGGAAACTATTGTGAGGAAATCTGAATGTCTGAGGTGTTCCGCGGTGGGCATGCGTGGTAATTAAGCTCATACTCTCTCTCTCTGAGAGAAGGCCCGTGCCCTCCAGTGGGACGTTTATAGGCTACATAACAAAATGCTTTGAAGACTAAGCATTTCTACTCTATGCTACAAGAGTTTGTATTAATGTACGTCGTCAACAAACTAAGTAGCATCGGTCGGTGGGCAGACCACTGGTATTATCCGAGAATACTGGTATTATCCCAGTGTCTTGCACGACTTCAGATGCAACTGTGTTATAAAACGGTCAGATAATACGACTATATTAGCCGTGGTGCACGACTACTTTGTGATTTGTTCTGATGGGCCTGTTCTGACATATGTCTAGAAGAGGTCACTTTTAGTGATAAGGCCGCCGTCTGTACTCTTAGGTTAAGAAAGATCTGTGTAATTTGCCTTTTTTATGTACAATAAAGTGTTCTATATATATATCTAAGAAATGATATGCAATTGGGGGTCTTATCGCGTAGAGTGATTCCTTGATGAGTGATTCCAGACCACCGAGATGGACTAAAAGAAAATATGCAAAGAATTGCGTGAGGCTAAGTGCTGGCTGGATGGATCAGCCAACAGGCTGATCCATCCAGCCAGCACTCGGTTCGTTACCTGGATAAATTAACGGCGCCGCCGGCCGGCAGTGGACCGGAGCGAAATGCCAGAGCGCCCCAGCTCGTGCCGTGGGGAGCTTCTCCGCACCAATGTATACTACTGCTTTCATCTAATTACGTCTCACGTACCGAGTCACGCACGGTCGGCACACGTAAACATAGACACCCGACAAAGAAATTCTACCTATGCGCTTTCGTAGCATGATAGGGCCATTATACCGTAACGGAATATTTACAAATGCACCGCAAGCTTTAGACAATTTTCAAATACTTCGTAGTCCCGTCTTGCACTGTTGGCGTTGCATTCCACGGCATTTTGAGTTGGTTAGTGGAAATGTGTAGTTTGCTAGCTGCTTCAAATTAAGGCATTCATTTTGAAAACTACCATTCTTTCGTTCACTACATATCTTATTCTATCTTTTTCATCTTAATAGTTCATACTACGCATATTATTCACACAGTTCGCGCTAGCAATTAAGTCTTTCCATGGCATTACGAAGCAAAATTATTTAACTCATGAGCCTTTTTCGTTGTCGCCGTAGGTTGTTCTCTCTGCCTTAGTAGACAAAGAGCGTAAGTTGCACGTTCTTATTTAAGCAATTAAATCGACTCACGTTAGATCGCAATGACCATAAATGAATTAGTTCTTAAATGAATGACTAAAAATATATTCCTATAATTTGAAAGAGTGAGTCACGAGTCAAAAGATACGTCATCTGAAACGAAACGTGAGTCGATGCGCTTCTACACGATAGTGATCTATCTAGTAAGAAGAACTACGAACTACTTAGAACCTCTTGTTTGATTGAAGGAAATGAACAAAAATCACTCTTTTCCTTTCAGTAATGCGTTTGGAGATTGGTTAAATCAACGCGATATGGTGTGTTGATGTTGTCTTAATCAAGACAGTACCTACTCTAGCTACGCAGACAGGAGTCACCTTAGCTATCATCAATAGAGGCAGATAAATTCTAGATGCCTGTCTGGTTTCTCTGATAAGACATTTTTTAATCATATCTACCTCGAACTCTAAATTACTTTACATGCGCCATCAAAATTTGTTGTAGTATTTCTTAATGATTCGCGATACTCATGCATACATAGTTATACATTAAACGGGTCAACGGCAATAAGGTAATTACGTTTTACCTAATAAATAATCGCGATTTAACCCGTTTAATGTATAACTATAAAATTTGTTGTAGTCCAAACCTTGTAGAGTAGAAATATTGCTTCTATAGGACGCAGTCATCTATGGTACGAAGCTCTCACAGGCTTCCATCATCAAGCAAATAGGCTGAAGCTGTGACGTCATGGCATCGTGAATATATTGATTACAAACATCACGCACCACTTTCCGCATTAAAAATTTGTAACGTAATTAACTAACTTGTAAGTAATCGTATTAATTGTAATAAGTAACTGTTGAGAGACCTCAACTGAACTTAGACCCGACAACGTTTTTAATCGCACTTGTTTAGTTTAAACTGCTCTACAATAAGCAAGATAAGAACTCTTGAAACAACTCTAAATCTCTTTATGTAGTTTCAATTAAATAATTCATATTTTATTCTACGTATTTGCTTAATTAGGATATTTATTATGACACAAAATAAACTCAAAACTGGTAGCAATGTTATCATCAATACAGTGGAGTAGTCAACTGTCAAAATAAACTACCAATTGTAGTTTTATGAAACTCCGCCCAGACTGAAGCCATTTGTACAAATGTACAGCGAACTCCAGTCGGAACCGAACCCGTCCTCCGGCATGGTAATCACGTGTGATACTGATATTGTACTGATACCAACGACGCAGTCATAACTACATAAAGAAATTTATTATACCGTTAATTTACTAACACTCTTCCCAAGACCCATAATTCTCTGTATCGGGCCGTTCTAACAGACTTTAAAAAAAGGGGAGGTTATCAATTCGATGCGCATTTTTTTACACAGGAGCCATGCCTGGGAAATCAATAGCTTAGAACTTAAAGATAATAGAGGCTCAAAAGCAAAGTGGCCTAAAAATCTTAATAATAATAACAATATTCTGCCTACATATACATCTATCTAACTACATAGTTCAACGACACTGTGAAAATAACGTTCCCTCGGTATTAGGTATTCGTTTTATTTTTATATTAGAGGTGTAAAGTTGTATTTTTCCACGATTTCGTATGGATAATAATAATGGCGTCTGGTGTAATGAAACTTACAAACAAGTTCAACGAACCCGACCTTGACTGAGCCAGACAAACGTATAGCTACTCGTGTCAACAACGCACTGTTTCTATAATTTATTTTACATAGTTGTTCCATCCACTTGTACATTATAATGCCAGCTTAAAAGACTCCCAATAACGTTTCACATTATTTCATGAAAAAAATTGTACTAAAATTTCAATGCCCTATTGTTTTACAAATTCGATTGCATTCGAATAATTTATTTATAATTTCACTAATAACTGCATCGTTAAAGTAACAATACACATCTTCGTTGTGTATAATCAACGGACGTAAACAGAAAAACAACCTAATGATCAAAATATTATTGAACGCCTTTCTAACTAACATCAATTAATCACGAAAAGGTCGAAGATAGCGTGAGTTAGACCATTTTCGCGTGGTTTCCTGGTCTACAGAGTGGTAATTTTACATGTGTTTAAATACCTCAGCGCTTGCTATTGGCAATCCGCGTGTGCACTCGTGGTAATAAGGCCCATACTCTCTCTCTCTCTGAGAGAAGGCCTGTGCCCTGCAGTGGGACACTTATAGGCTACATAAAAAAACACACACCAAAATAGAGCTCAAAGTTTTACCACCAAAATCTAAGGATTAGGACAGGTCAGGTTATTATTGTTTCAAATAATAATAAAATAAGAATATTTTTTATTGCAAACAAGAAACAAAAACTTCAAATTAATTGCAATGAGTACAATGGGCGGCCTCGTTGCAGCATTAAAAATAAATGTACCTGTATTTATGTGTATTAAGGAAATATAATTATGTACCTTGCTCATTATAACCTGCCAAGCTACGAGCTGGAAGCGCTCGTGGCCTAGTCGCACCGAGTGATTGGAATAAATCACTTTAGTTAAGTAACAACAGGCGTGGTCAGGTGCTGGATGGGTGACACTGACTTACAATCCTCCACCAACCCGGATTTGACCCCCGTGGTGGATTATGGCCACTATTCTCTATCTCTTCCTGCATCGCAGGGTCTCTTCCTACATCGCAGGAAGGTTAGGCCATTCGCTTGCGAAGCACGGAAGCGCTCGGGAAAATGCCACAAGCGGTAGTCACGGTCTGGTCACCCATCCAGCACCTGAACGTGGGTGTTGTTGGTTAACCCAAGTGATTGATTCCAATCACTCGGTTCCACTAGGCCACGAGCGCTTCGATAATAGAATTATTTAGGTTTTGCTATTTTCGATCTCTATCGCCCTGTAAAGATGAACAGAGTAGATGACAACCAAAAAAACGTGATCACACTGTTGGAGCAACTTGCACCACATCCGAGAAAATAAGGTCGTTCGAAAACCGATCAGGCTTATTGAAAACCTACGCGTTTTCCACGCACGCGCCGCCTGCTCTCACGCCTCGCGCCTGCGCCATAGGGGACCGGAAGTGGCGCAATCCGGGCATTTGCGTACGCTCAATTACAAGCACAGAGCGTTGCCATGGCCACACGCCTAAATCACACCTATCGACGAAGGTAATGAAAATGGCTCATTACTCGCGGCAGCTTCGAGATTTTAATTAGCCGGTACGCCCCAGAAGTGGGCGCAAGCAACCGGAATGCGACAGTTACCCGGCAATAGTGCGGAACTAACGAACCAGTCTTCCACCCGAAGGGTCATCAGCACCAACTAGTCCTTAACAAGAAACGCATTGCTGAGCACGTGTAATGAGCGCTCCGGTGCTTAAGCACTGCTCAGCCACCTGCTGCTGATGTACAAACAGCGTTGATCATCTTTAACTTAATTTTTTAGGGTGCCGAACCACAAAGGAAAGAAAAAAACCCTTATATGATCATTTCATTGTCCGACCGTCTGTCTGTGAAGATGTTATTCTCAGAAACGAATGGAGATATCAATTGCTACTAACAAAATGCATGCTTCTAAGTCACGGCAATCAAGATTACAAAAGTCAGAAACGGAAAAAAATATTTACTAAAAAACAAAATGTTTACTTTATGAACGTCAAAGCTGTTAGATTCACAATTAATAGATTATGTGGAGAAGAAGCTAAAAAAGAAACTCCACATTTATTCTTTTTAAAACATTAACAGAGTTTTCAACATAAAGTTACATTACACTAGACACAATCGTGCCCATTAACATTATTTTAATGTTTGGATTGTTTTCCAAACAATCCTTAATCTTATAATAGGCTTTTTTGCATAGAGTAATCATAACATATTTTTTAAACCACGTCGGTGGTAAGTCTAATATATCTTGAGGAATCCTATTGTACACCCGCAGCTATACA
This sequence comes from Yponomeuta sedellus, assembly GCA_934045075.1. Taxonomy (NCBI): domain Eukaryota; kingdom Metazoa; phylum Arthropoda; class Insecta; order Lepidoptera; family Yponomeutidae; genus Yponomeuta; species Yponomeuta sedellus. Next base: position 11,823,501 of record OW203731.1, read on the forward strand.
GTGCCGCAAAAAGGATGTATTAACTTTTGCAATTCTTAAATCGTAGTCAGTTTATGTTTATTCTTAGTATCAATATTAAAATAGTTACAAATATTTTTGGACTGGCTGATATTTTTTCTAACATACATGATATTTTTGTAAATGTATTGACTTGCAACTAATAAGAACTCAGTTTATTTACGGAAATCCCTTAAAGACTATCTGTACGTAGCTGAGAAATAAATCGGATCGGTCTCTTCTGCAACATGACGATAGTTTCAATGTCAGCTGTCCGACCCTATAGTAGTATAAGTACAGTTCGTACGACCATTTATATCACATTTTTCTGACTATAATTTTTCTGACTATAAAATTCTCTGTTAAAACCTATGGGGCACTTTCCGTTGACCTAAGGTCATGCGGCAAGAAGCAAGGGTCCGCAGCACAGTATTATAGAAAAATGTTATTAGATGAAAAATTGTTTTTGATGGATCTTACATACCTTTCAACTTAGTTGATAAGGACTTTCGGGGAATCGACGTACAGGGAAATCTACCTAACAAACCGGCTGGACATTTCAGTAATTGGACCTATCGCACTGAGGGTATAGGGAAACATTTATTTCGACTGCAAATTTAAGTTAATAATAGTTTAGAACCGCAAGGGGCGCAACTCTTAGGGTCAAGTTTCTGAATTGAGAATTTCGCTAAGTAAATACTTAACTGCAGTGCTGTGTCTTCGAATTTCTCAGCAAAGAGCATGACAGAACGTTACTTAAGTATTTACTTAGCGAAATTCTCAATTCAGAAACCAGCTCTAACTCAATCAGTCAACAAAAGGTAACCTTTATATTTTTGTTGCAAAGTCGCCCGTAACGTAACTGAGTAGAATGCACGCGTGTAAACGCTGATCTGCTATCGACCGCACTTTGGACTATGTATCTCCAGTTTGCTTTTGTTATCACCACGTGATACAAAACAATATTTTTCTGTTCTATGATTCACGCCCGTAAATTGTGCAGTATGCTGGTGGTTTCCTGTTTAACTTGGTGTGGGCAAATCCTACACTCACACAAAAACACTCCATTGCAACATCACAACGGATCCCCCCAACGTATCGCAGAGAAAACAAACATTAAGAAATCATTTGATGGATTGGCTTAAGATTACGTTGCTTTTGTTAAAGACGTCTAGCAATTATTGATCCAGTTAGTAATCCAACCACATTCTTTTGCGGATGATGTGTCACAAGGGTCAACTTATATGGGTCATTTAATTAATTAGACTCGCATTCCACTCGTCTATGCTCTACGGAACTAGTTCAAACCAACTACCTAAATATCATCTGGTATTTCACCAGATATGATTACCGAATGAAGGATGGGCTCTTCCGTTCACATTATAGGTTGCGTCCTCTAATGGAGACTAAAGACATCGCCTGACAGCGACTCTACAATGTCGTTTCACTTGACGGCACGCCACGAACAATTCTCACACTCACTTGTTACTCGGTTGAATAGGTAGTGAAATCTTTTAGACAACGATACGGGCCAAGGCTACGGGGAGGCAAAGAGTGCTGCATGCCGTAGATAAACAAGCTGCTGCCAGGTACAAGTTCCGAGTGAAACTGCGTCGCGGCCGCGCTGACAGAGGTCAGCTTCACAGTGGACCTGCTCTAGGCTAAGATTCTGCAACCTAGTGCACAGTACTACAATGACAGATACATGTTCGGGTCACGTGAAGTGTTTTGTTTTCATATTATAGACGTCTAGATCGTTCGTGACGTACGTGCGCGTTACCTTGAAGCGCCAAAGAAAAGAAATCGATGCGTTCATGCAATTGTCATAATACGACAAGCCATTTACATAATTTAGGGCCTGGTGCATTTGGTGTACATAACGTTAGATCAGATATCGACTTGTTTGTTTCTGATTGATAGGTCATTATGCATCAACGATAGGTCACATGTTATGTTGTTGTTGACATTGGCGTTAGTGTAGGAAATGTATTTATGGTCTCAGCGTGAGTGAACTTCACGGTTAACATTGTACCAGAAATAGACTTGTGATAACAACAATAACGTAAACAACACCATTGATGCACATGGTTATTCAAAACAATAGTGGCACGAACCTATATACGATGAGTTCATGCGCAGCCTGAACGGATATGACTCGTCGTAATAAGTGCATTTGACTTAGTGATGGCATGAGTAGGAGGCACAGAAGAGCGTAGACAAAAGCCAATTTCACGCATGTTATCTTAGCCCCGTGAATAACGGAACGGACTCAGTTCACTCGTATACGCTAGCTACAATTTTGATGGTGACTATACTCGATATCAACCCTTGTACGTCCTCACTGTTGGGTGGGCCATGGGTCTCTTCTTGCCGAAGGAAGGTTAGACCAAACCCCACCACGGGGAACCAGTCCGGGTTGGTGGAGGATTGTAAGATAGTGACGGGCCTCACTGTAGAAGTTTTTAAGCCGCCCTAAGGCCTCTGACTTGGCTTAACGACTGCCATCTGCCGACTACACTCAATGCAGTAAAAATTCAAAGACGTTTAGTGTTTATCATTACTGCACGCAAAGTAAATAAGTTTTGGTACATATTGGGTAAACGAAACCCAGCACAGGAAGTTCATTAGCACGCATATATTATATTATTAAAAAAAAAAAACAATTGAGGCGTCCACCTCTCTGATCTAATAATAGTTGTTTTTTACTGAGAAAACCGGTCGCAAACTCGCAACGCAAAGGAACAACATGTCCTCCTTTATCTGACGGTGTGTGTTTACTGACTTTTGCCAAATTATCAAAGTCAAGTCTGCGGGTGTCTAAATCACTGAAGTCACCGACTTAAAATAAAGAGCAAAACGTGATAATTTCAAAATATTGGACGAAGACGAAGAACTTTAACTGAACTTCGGTGAATATTGGCTGCTCTATGTAGTTGGTGAATCTAAGCAAAAACACGGTGGCACATCAGAAGATAACCGAACGATAGGACATCACCGTATTAATCATGATCATATTCTTCATGTAATCCAAGGTTGTCTGGAAAAGATCGCTCTAAGCGATAAAATCAATTTAAGTATTACGTAAATTTAAGAAATCATGGTTGTAATTCGTTTTTTCTTGTGCAATAAGTGTTCTCTATCTCTATCACTCTACTACACTAGCGGACTGATAATTTCAAAAATTAACTTTATCTGCGTTTTCACGATCTTAGTGCGCTCGGCTCGGACAGAGTGACCTATGTTATCTTCTCGCATCATGTACCGGCGATTTTAGTACAAAAAATTCATATTAAGGCCGCTGCTGTGCGAACGTTGAGTAGTATGATTGTGATTACTACTCCTACGATTACGAGTAGGTTATCTTCCAATCGATAAGCTTAACGACAGGATAGCCCATTAATAACGTGAGTCTCGAAAGAGGAGAATGGCGTTCGCACAAATAACAAAATACCGCAAAGGAGACGGAGTGGATAGTGGCATACCATTATGTTTTAATTTTTTCACTAAACGCGTTAGTTCTGAGCGGATTTTAAAATGATTACACCTTTCCTTTATTAATTTTATGTCTGTCAAAAACAACCTGCAACTTTAATGTCTGCCTGGACGAATTTGTAACGGTGCCTAATTCTGTTAATTTGTATTTAAAAATGATGTACATATCGGAGCAATAATGGTAGCTGGTGTGCAATAAAGATTATTTATCTATACTGTTGCCTGAAATCCGTTTGGTCTGCTGTTGAGTCTCTCATGCTGTCGCGCTTCTAAAAATGGTATACTTCAGATATATGTGGTGTGAAGGTTTGATAGATAATAAATTTAATTTACAGACATTTTAAATACAATTTTGTTTTTCAATACTTAGGAATACTATACTATCCTATCAGTACTAAGTATTGAAAAACAAATCCAATTTCATCTCATAAATCTTTATTTATTAATAAAGATATTCAGAAGTTGTTTTCTAAATTATTAATCGTATCAAGTTTTCTGGATCAACAACTGGGTACAGAATAAGAAAAATATGTCTTTAATATCCGTATTTTTATTATCTATTAGATAATAAAATCAGTATCCATCGAAGACCACATTTATTAAAAGTTTTAAAACAATTATTAAGAATGTTAGAAGGTGCGAGCGAGAGCTTATCATGTGAAACTGCAACCTTAAGATAATTTGTTGCAAACAATACACGTGTTTTTGGGTGGTGAGGTTAGTCTTAAAGCCACGTTGTATCAATAAGGGATTTGCTTAACATTTGCACTGTAAAAATTCACTACGAAACGTGGTCGGCCGTTGTTTGAAAAAAATGTCGTTTAGTCATCGTTATGTAAAACGGACCACCAGTGAGAAACCATCAACCATTCTGGGGAGCACATTTAGTGAGAGTCGGGTGGGGTACCTATCATATCGGTCATGGCCCGTCTAGACTGCAACAAGCACACTCGTCTAGACGTCTGTGCAATTGCAGTTACTTTCTAAGTATTATTCTATTTGGATCCATTCACCCGAACCCAACATTTATCATTTAAAGAGATTAAAGCAAGATGAAAAGTAATCATAATAATAATACACATATACGCAATGAAATGATACGAGTATATACAGCGAAGAGTGGCACCTTGACTCACACAAGATGCACAAAATGCGTGAAAGACTCGGACGCGGAAGTTGTGGAAAAAGCTCGGACGCTGCAGTGGCTAAGACATTGTTGCAACAATAACAACAACAATACACATCAAAGAACCAAAACATATATACAACAGAATGGCAAGTATATTGCAAATATATGATTTCCCTCCGGACGACTTTGAGATTTTCTTAAACTCGACTCTTTCCAAACTTGTCTCTTTTTTCGATTACACGAAACAACAACCACAAACATCAACAGGGCTTATCATTAAAGTAGGTTTTAATCGATCGTCCGAAGGGATCTCAACTACAAAGCTGAAGGTTAAGGTTAAAACAGCGACTAAGCAAAACACCAAGTTTTAATTAAAACGATTTAGGAAGGAGTAAGGTAGGAAAAGACAAGTTTAAAAGAGAGGACAAGTAAGAAAACGGCAAGTTCAAATAGAGACTAGTTAGGAGAGTCAATTTCAAAAAAGAGACAATGTAAGGAGATGGCAAGTTAAAAAAGAGACGAGTTTGGAAAGAGTCGAGTTTAAGAAAATGTCAAAGTCGTCCGGAGGGTATGATTTTTACCTCTATCTGCCTGAAAACTGTCACATAAACAAACAAACACAAACGGCCAAAAATCGAACACTTAAGGGCAAATTGAGATATCAATCTTCGCGAGTGGAGTAGCCGATAAATATTCTTAGCTCTACGCATATTAAAGTAAACGTAGAGGCCAGATTCATCTCTATTGATTTGTCTTGGTGCCTCGCTTAGATAAATTAAATAATTCTAATTTCCATTCAACACAATCACTAATAATAGCAATACCACTCGGTCATTGTAAAGGAAAACATCGTGAGGAAACCTGAGAGCCTGAGGTCCTCTCATGTATCAGCGCTTGATATTCGCATGCCCCGGTGGCCAGAGTCCATAGACTTATGTTAGGTTATTTAGTACGAGTATGGCATACTCCTAGTGCTTCTGAATTGAGAATTTCACTAAATACTTTTTTCTGAGAAATTCTAAGAGACGGCACTACAGTAAACTACCTATTTACTTAGCGAAATTATCAATTAACAAATTGGGCCAAAGGAATTTAGCTTACTGATGTTGTCGGCAATGCAAAGCGATGTTTTTAAAAACGGTTTTCCTTATTATGCGCCAGTGCCTTGTGCTGTGTACAGTTTGGTCATCGATTACTCAGCACAAACGGTGTTCGGGGAAATCCATTCACATTGCTGCATTCTTATGCTATGTTAGCCTTCTTGTTTCTTTTATAGCTTAACCGAGGCGTATTACAATGTTGTAGTAGTACAAAAAAAAATCGCAACTTTAATTCTATTTTAATCATTTGGTGTACAAAACAGATCAAAACCACTACTACACGATATAATTATAAGTACAGTCGACCCAGCGAACTTCGTACCGCCTAACAGTCGTTTTTTAATTTTTTTTTATATTTCTCTCCGTAAGAACCATCCTCGTACTTCAAGGAATATTCTAAAAAAAGAATTAGCTCGAGATTTGAGCTTACCATCACATTTAGCGATTCAATTTAATTGTTATTATTATGAGGAGAAAAATATATTAGTCTCGTATGACCGAAGTGGCCAGACGGACGCCCTCCGGTCAAGAACGTTTTACCCAAATCTAAAACACCCTTGCCTTCGGTTGACGAGTCCAGGGCGACAGCGACAGAAATCGATTTATTATTATTAATATGTAGTTTTATTGCACTTACATTTTAATAATATAATGGTACAATGCAGCGGACTTAATGCGTTAATTTTGATTTTAATTTTAATAAAGCATATAAAATTATAGAGAAATGCAACCACCAAATTCTATGAATTCAAAATTTTTAGTTTTGCTAATTTAGAGTTTAGACATGATAGGGCATTAAATACCTATTTAGAGGCTAAAAATTCCACCCATGCCGGGATTCGAACCCGCTACCTCTGGCTATCCGTGCCAGTGCTCTTTCCAACTGAGCTAATGGGCGACTCACCGACATCAGTGAAATTTTTGAACCTCTTTACAATATTCTCTGTATTACGTACTAAATTGTCCTTAGCACGGGTTAGTGCATTAAAAAGAAAATAATGATAGGGCATTGTTATTTCAAAAGAGATAAGAATAATCCCTGTTCTAATTCTAATTGTCTGGGACTTCGAAAGCGTTATAGGAAATATGCAACTTAATTAAATGGAAGTGACAGCGGATTACCTAATATCACAGACAACATAAAAAGACGGAGAAGGAAGAAAAGGGAGAACGTAGAAATGGTTTAAGTTGTTGATACTGCAGAAACGGTTCACAACAACACAACACTAAAACCACAACTGAAACGGATTAAGCAAAAGTTATATCGTGTAATGGTGGTGATCTGTTTCGTCACTTCGTACACCAAATAAATAGAATAAAATAAAATAAAAGTACTTTTAAACTTTAAGGACCAATTTTTTTTGCTGTACATAGCAATGGTAAAACTTACTACGTCAATTTTTAAAATGAAAACCTAAACATAAAACGTCGGACTACTTACAACATGTGTAACTTAAGAACGGGTGGACCAATTTACGTGATCTTTGATCTGTTGTTTTTGTCTCAGCTCCGAATAACAAAATAACTTTTTTGGAACTAAAACTTTCCTAAGCACTACACATTAATAAGAGACGAACAAGCTCAGAATATTCAATTGAGATACCTATGCGAGGAACCGTCGTGAGCTCTTTCCCTACTTACCTTGATTAAGCTCTCCGATTAGAGCGAAACCTAGTCGGACTCTTCCGACAAAACTTCAAGTAAGTGATTAAATTAATAGCAGAACAATTAAAACACGGGAAATAATAACGAACAAAAATCATTCATTCTAAGGCAGTGCGAAGTTTGCTGGAGCAGCTAGTAAAAAAGGAAAATTGAAAATTTTATCTTAACCTTTGTTTATCGCAAGTAGTTTAATTATCGTTACAAATAAAAAAAACTTTCAGATTTCGTTTTGCTAAAGTATATGTTCTTAGGTTTTATGTTATTTAAATGATACGTTGTAATGTGCCTGAATTTATTAGATAATGCACGCATCTGTATCTGATAATATTCACCTTTATTTGAAGTTTTTAAGAATTAAGAAGTATAGGAGTAGCAGTCTTGTGTGGAAGCCATTATTTTTAGTAATAAAATAACCTTCAATAAAAACCGCAGATAACTAAAATCGTGTCTTTATTGAAGAAAAAAATGTTCTTTTATATCTTGCGTCCCAATGCTGGTGTTCTCCCAGAACCTCCCATTTAGCTCTCCATTCCACCCTGTTCGTGGCCAGCTCCTGCCAACCTGGTAGAAAGGTCATGAGGTCCCGCCATTTGTGCGAGACGACCTCACGACCTTTTATACGTTTGGCAAAAAGTGAACATCATAAACATAGTAATCAGCTATTTTTGAAACCTAGAGCCCAGAATATACAAATAAATATATATAAATAAACGCATTCCTGAATCCTGGATTCCCGGTAGGAGACCAGGGTTTGCCACTTGCCACAATTCTAGAACTTAAGATTTTCAAGCATTATTGCTAGTTTCTAAAATTTGTCATAACCATTATTGAATATATGATGTTATGACATTAAATCCGCGCATTGTACGTTTTTATTTTTTATTTAAGTGCAATAAAATTATCAATAAATGAATAGTACTGTGGAGACCAGTGTAATTGCTAGATGTGTTTCTATTTGGTTTCGGGATAATATATTTAATTGAATTTATATTCACATAAATACATACAGACCCTTAAAACAAAATGCCTTTTTTTTGGCTCTGCCGTAGGCGGGTGTAAAGTAAGACTTGTTCATACTCCCTCCCTCGCCTTGCTTAGCAAGTGAACAGCCCCTTAGGAATCCTATTCTAAAATTCAAATTACATCACTTACTTCAGGGACGTAGGACCATAGTTTCTAAATACCTTCATACCCTGTAAGGATTCTTTGAGAATTAAACTTGGTAAAAAGAAATTGTAGAGAATCCTTAAAAGAACAGGCTACATTTAACGAGGAAATATTTTGTTAAAAATTTTTATTCAGAACGTCCTTTACGTCACCAAGTTTACTAAGAGTCGAACAAACAACTTGAAATATCTACTTGAACGTTTTAAGTGTTTGTTTACAATCTGAAATGAGGGCACCTTACTTCTTTCAAAACACTTGCCGAGTGACTAAGTGCACTCGGCAAAACAAATTACGTCAGCCGTAGCAGTTTTTGTCCGCTCCCTTGCCATCTTGTCATACATTCTTCTGATGGAAAGTAGAATGAGGAGATTGTACTTTCCATTCCATTCATGAGACCATGGGAACGCGCGGGTCGCAGAGACGTGTAGCGTGTAGGCACGTAGACGTGACATTGTATGCATGACATTGTATGATAAACTAACCACAATGTTACCGTTTAAGTGAGCTATTTCTGAAAAACGTGTTTCAAGGAAAATTGTTTTTTTTTTGTTATTGATAAATTTTCCATTGATGTATTTTTTATGTTTTTCCGTTTGGTAGTGGCGCTATTTTGTATTGCTTTACGTGTTAAATAGGATTTGCATTTTTACACGTGGGACTACACCGGAGGTACCGGAGGTTGCGTAGTTATTGTAAGACACGGTTAAGTTAACCCTGTAAAGATTAGATTAGATTAAACTCTTTATTGCACGTAATGCATAATAAAAGTACGCGAAATAGTAATTGATAGCGAAGTTAATTAAAAGTACAGTGTAGTCAACGTTCCCCGTGTACAACGTCCCGCATCACAGCGATTGTTTAGTACCTATATCGTTTAAAAACCTATTTAGAGGCTAAAAATTTCACCCATGCCGGGATTCGAACCCGCAACCTCTGGCTATCCGTGCCAGCGCTCTACCAATTGAGCCAATGGGCGACTCACGGCATCAGTGAAATTTTGAACCTCTTTACACTATTCTCTGTATTACGTACCTATATCGTTTCAATGACACAAACTCACATTAGCTTAGTATAAATATTTGATTCTTCAATCTCAAACGTGCGAAGTTTTTTGTATTTCTCAAACATCAGAACAAGATACAGCAACGACTTAAGTTTTCAAACACCGGTATGAATTGTGATTCTTCCTCTTTTTTCAGAGTAAGTATATTGTTCATTGACTGTCGGCAACTATTTCTTGATAGCTTTACGTAAGTGTCAGTTCACTGGAATCAATCGTTACGAACGAAGAGTGGATATACGAGGAAAAATAAGCCAGTGTATTTGAACAAAGCTATTTGCTTCAAGCTATCAAAGCTTTCCGAGAATGTTGACGAACTGCGCTGAACTAATATTTACTTAATTTCCTACGCAGATTGTATTACTGATATCTATCTAGGTACATCTATTTTTGTAGATGCATATAAATAGATTAATGTTTAGTAGTTTCGTAGGAAATCTCTCATTAGCTGGTGGAAACATTGCGTATGACTTAAATTTAACAGATAATAAATAATAATACATAGGTACTATTAATAATATTTTACGATAAAGAGTGAGCTTGAGACCGACGTATTAAATAACACTTTAACGCAGCCTCCATACATATATTTCTTCACCAAAAATATAGTTTTAAGTTGCAATTTATCAATAACTTACCTACTGCATACTTACGTTAAAATAAGCACGTCCGTAATCTAAAAAAAACATCCACGCTATCTGTAATGAATTGTATTCCCAGAACTAAAACTAACGGCACTTATCGGTAAAAGATTAGTCGATATTAAATAGCACACAGCACAACAACAAACCACACTAGGCGGTTTTTCCCCGATAAAGAGTTGCCACAACTTAAGTGTGTGGTAGATAGAACAGGCAGGCCTCCAAAATACCACAGGTTTAGTTAGTTTGTTGGACCTGCCCTGACCTAGTAATTATAGAATCTGTGAACTTATCGCGGTCTCTTCCAGACAACAGGTAAGTCCTGGTATGTACAAATAATAATATTGCAGCCTATATACATACGACTGGTAGGTTTGTGAACATCTCATTACTCATGTGATGTACGAGTACCTAATAACTATTGCCGGAAACCTTACAACGGTTTGTGCACGTCGTGACTCGTGACCCAGACGTTCGACCTTCTACGAATACAACCTTCGACAGTAACGGAACGCGGCCTTATGTAACCTAATAACAAGCTACGCCGTAACTAGAGAAACGAATATTACACCGAAGGGATAATACTTAAAGTTTAACCTTTGATGCTAAATGAGATCTAGGCTAAAGTGGATTGAGTGCCACTCCTACAATTAAAAACTAAGGTAAAGATGGGCGATTATGATACTAATGAAATTATTTGACCATGCGAATTATTGCCATGGTTCGACTTAGTCGAATTATACATCCAGATTAGTAACTAACTTTCTGTGGCTTAACCGCTACGACTAATCGTCGACTCGTGTCGTTCCGCCGCAACTCGGGCCGACTCGGGAATCATGCAAGCAGACTGATGGATATTAGGTCGACTCGGGCGTACCATAAAGAAAACAATTGACATTCGTGGTTACTAATTAGTGGTTTCATTCGATTATCAGGATTGTGTATAACTAATATTGAAGTCGAATACGAACGTTAGTTATTATAATTTTAGTCGACTTATAATTTCATTTATAATCGCGCATCGCTAAACTGAGATGATTAGATCCATCATCACTATCGTCAGCCTGTCAATATTGACTGCTAAACAAGGGCATTTTCATACATGAGCCAGTCACTTCTGGTCTGCACTATTCTCTTCCAGGTCTTTCCTGCTGCCTTTACAATGTCGTCGTGATACTACGTCCGGTCCCTGGTTGTCACAACTAGAAGTTTGGGACTCTATCTTTTATTCTCTCTACGGCAAACATGCAATCATCCAGCTTATGTAAAAATTACCATATAACAGCTGTAAAAAGTGTTATTCAACGAAGTAGGGCATTTCATTCGTGCATGAAGGACGTAGGCCTTTACGTCCTTCAACGTCACCGACCGACTGGAGCCTTACCTGATTCAACGTCGCCAGTTCAATCCAAGCGTGATGGTTCAGCTTCGTAGGTTTTCGTAAGAAAGAACCCGAAGTGCTCTTGAAGAAGTTTCACTTCAAAAGTGAAATTGTAAGAGGATGTGCACGATGAAAAGATGGACTGCACGAAAACTTGGACGACTAGCCAAACGGTAACAGTAATTTAAAAAAGTTCTTAAAATGCCGTTCACAGGACTGGTTGAAGTAGATGCCCGAAAACTCCCGTTTTTGCTTTGTCAATTTTGTCATTGATGTTTTTGGCAATGTGATTTTTCGCAAAGAAGACGAAGTAAACGACTTTGTTACTTCCAGATCCGTCTAGCACCTGCTGTACAAAGTATTACAAAATCCCCAAATATGAACATCCAAAACAAAGCGTTCTATTTTGCAACATAGACAACTTCAAATAGTAAAAAAATAAATGTTTGTTTTCTTGGCTCATATAGAAAATCATAGTGAAAATATTAATGAAAAGCGGTGATGCAGTCATCTCCGGGCGGCATATCGCTGAGCACGGGTCCATTTGTCAAAACATTAATGCACTTTATTTGATTACAGTGCATGCACAAAGAGTGAAAAAAAATTACTATATATTCCGATATATAAAGATTTTGTTACATCAAGAAGAGGAGAAGTAGTCAATTATTCTATGCTGCAGCAGACGTAGAATAACTGACTAACAAATAACTGAGTTTATAGATAGCACTATTTTGTATCTCAAACTCATTGTGTCTAATTTAGGAGTACTGTATACGGGTAGTAAATTAGACCATGAAATGACTCTAAAACAGTTAGAAAAGTACATCTATAATATAAAAATGAATCGCTGAATGTGTTGGTAAGCGTAAATCTCGAGAGCTAAACCGATTTCGTTAATTCTTTTTTTTAAATATTCCTTGAAATGCGAGGATGATTTTTACGGAGAGAAAAAAAAATTCAAGAATCGACTGTCAGACGGTACGAAGTTCGCTGGGTCAGCTAGTTATAAATAAGATTCAGTACTACCAGGCGACAATTTCCACTATTTTGTTCTTGTTAGTAGCTTCCGGAAATCGCCCGTGACGCCTGACATTCACATTGCACAATGAATAGAGAGCAAGCTTACTCGTGTAGGCCCCGACCCGCCCCCGCTGCATCTGCACTGCACCACAGCCGACCTTTGCCATTTGGACCTCCTACGCGGACAATATTCCGCTCCTTTGTCACTTCTACGTAACGTGACCTTTATTTATGCGCTCCCGATCATTGTGAGCGACCTTAATTGCCTGGACTTTAGATCCAGGCTGGTGCAACAATATTGATGTGTAAGTAAGTACATTTGTACCTTTCCTGTTTAATAGCCGAAGTAAGTGTTGACGTAAATATTTGAATAACGTCGTCCGGTCAACATGTGATGAGGTAAATCCTTTAGCTTCCTAGACCTTCGTAGTTTTTTTATCAGACGTCGCCGACGTTTCAGACCTTTACATTTTAGTTGCAATAACTGACAAAAGTCTACACAAGTAAAGGTTGATTTGCTGTCGACTTTAGGGGATCTCATGAGGTCGTGGTTTTATATTTTATGAAGCCTTGATTTTATTGTTATTTTTCCATGTTTATGATGTCCTTGCCCGGTTACCACAGCACGGAACATTCCAGTTTGGGACCATGACAAGTGATTTTGTTGTGAGGAAGTTATTTTTATTATTATTATGGAGGAAAACTGCGCAATTTCGTCTATGACGTCAGTGGTACGCGTTGTATGTTCGTACAGCTTTTACGCCGAATTCGATGGTTGGATTGTACAGCCGACAGAGATTCTTTCAACTATTAGACCGTGCGTTTCTGTTAGAAAATCACTACATAGGTACTTACCTTGCTCGTAAAGCTATAGTCCTAGCGGCAGTAATTTTGCCTACCTGAAATAAACAAATCGAATATTTTTTGTTATCACCTGTTTAGTCTCACACACACACACACACACTCAATGTAAATGTATAACTAATTGATAGGCGCCAAGTACAAAGTGCAAAACTCAGTTTCGTCATAATCGATTTGTATAATGAAAATACAAATACGAAATCTAACAGTGCAGTTTCCATGTGCACACGTTTATGTAACTAGGGCAGTCCTCAGAAGCACATATTGGCACAATAACATTTCGTTGGTTGAATGCACATACGCAAACAATGCAAATACTAGAGGTGCCCTCATCGTACAGGCACTGACGCTCTAAAGCAATACTCCTAAGCCGTTCAACATTTAAAACCTCGTTATACTGAGCAATATGACTTAACCGTTAATTCAGCCTAAATAATTCATTGAAGATGATTACCTAACCAGTAATTTAAGAACATAACGTCGACTAGTCGACTTACACTCTCCTTAGTTATATCACATTATATTACGGATGGCATTGCAACTAACGTGTAAATGCTGTTGTGCTGTCGAGCCCCAAAATGTCAAAAAAGAATGTGTCAATGCAGTCTTAACTAAACTTTACCTTCTTCTGATAAGGAAAGTAAACATAATTTAAAGTAACTAGACTTTCCTCGTGGCCGGAAAATAGTTGGTCACGTTGCCATTTCCTGGAGAACTCGCGTGGCATGAGACGTGTTCTCAGTTACCCATAAACTTTTGTTGGGCTCTACATATACCGAGTTATCGCGTGTTTGTCGCTGTGTCGTGCCCCAAGGGCTGATCTACATGCCATATTTACCGTTGCTCGCAAATTCACAAGGTAGTAATTTTATTACTCTCTTCAGATACATACTTAGACTGACGTAAGTCGGGTATCTATTTGAAACTCAAAACAGCATCGTTATAGGGACCTATAAGTATATTGAGCATAAAAGTTATATCCTTCATGAATTTTAAATCAAAGATAGAATTTAAAGTAGGTGGCCAGACGTCATTGTATTTGCATCAAAATATGAAACATGCCGAGGGGAATATCCTAACCGTACCCAGCCGAAAAATGTTGGTTGCATTGCACCGTAATTCTATGATAAGTTTCTTGAAAATATGTGGGCGGAAAACGTTAAGACAGAATGCAGTTGCAGCGTTGCGCAAACCGTGTGGGCGTCGGGCGAGTGACGTTGGGACGAGGGCAGGGTGGTTTGTATTCACCCTGACGGCGGGGGCGCGAGGCTGGCGGGGGGTTACTATCGACACGGCGGACACTACGTCACCGTACGGGGCGCCACGTGCAGAATCAATAGTGACGTCGACGTAGCGCGTGGGGGGGCGACAACTGCGCGCGCAGCTCGTCGCCGCGCCGACCTACTTACGATTACGTTTCACGTAGCTGCTTCGTAACGCGATCGAAGGCTGCAAGAATGGGGGACGGTGGTGGCCGATAGCGCGGCCGCGGCGCACGCGCGCCTTCTAACTTGGCGACGATGCGTTCCGCCGCGTGCCCTACATTCCGATGGCAGTCATATGTATAATTTGCACTGGCGGCAATTACGGCTTATCTTTACGTTAAGCGCTAAAAGTAGTTTATTTGCAGCAACTAAGCATTTTCTTGCACAACAACGATTGCAACGTGCAATTATTTTTTATCGGTTTCAGGGTTGACGCAACCCTTGATGCTTATTTTAGTTGCAAATCTTCCTCGAAACCAAAGTAAAACTCAATAAAACCATAAAACAATTAATAGCACAATCATTTCGATAAGGACGACAATCTATACTGAGACGATAACAAATCACTGTTTGTTTAGACGCAATTCAGCGTAGGCGGTGGGATGGAGTGGAGTGGCGTTACTACACGGCTCTAAGCCTACTACGCGATTTCTAAATGCAGTAAATAGGTTGTACTAAGGAGCAGAATCGAGAACATGCACCGGTCAGGGTGGGAGTGACGTAGATATAGCAGCTGCGGTAGCCGGTAGGTAAGTGGGTTGAGGGCTGCGACCTGGCGCCGACCCGGTCACAAGCCGCGCCAGCCAATGCTGCAGGCTGGCTGTTACATCACCGCGGCCTTTTAATGGCGTTTACATTGTAACTAGTACGTACTACTTACTAAAGCAGACAACGAACCAGTTTTCTTGATTAGCTCGTAAACGTGTTACGATCGAGTTTTAATCTATTAAAAGCCTAGCTAACCGAGTGTTAGGTTTATATCTAATGTATGACCAAATAAGACCTAGGCACACTTGATATCAGGTCCGTTTATTTTGTTTTTTTGTCGTGCTAGATCACAATTATAACACCATTACAAAAAAATTGTGCTGTGTAATAATTGAAATCTGTGACAAGGAATACACAAACAACATCAACAAAAACAAAATACTAATATTATAATATTGCAACAACGCAAACCTTGAAGTTCATCTCCTTAGCATCCACAATTAAACCACTGCCCATCAGTAATGAATTCCCAATTATTTCCCCTACAATTGATACAATCCGATTTTTTTACTTTTGACGATAAAATTATTTAGAGGTTTAGCGTCATTTCAATAACTACCCTGTGTAATTTTAGTTTAAGAATACGTTTAATACGCAGGCCGAGCGGCGCGGCCGCCTAATGCCTAATACGAGCAATCGAATGTCAGTGACGCTTTAAATTAAATAGATATCTATTAATAGTGGTTTAACTTTATCATATTCATAATAACTCAACAGTATACAATTTGACTGGTTGACTAGCAATTAATTAACTTTGCTATCTATATTAACATGAAGGTTTAGAACATTCATGTGATAACGTCACTCCAAAAAGAAAAAGGTACTTCATTTGGGTTTGTCCTATTTTTGGTGAGCAACTTGGAAGTGCGTAGTTGTAATTTTGTAAATTACTCGAATAATAATTCTATTATCTGCGGCGAGTTACTCTTTCACTAAATACTACCTAATTGACAATGTGAGTATGTCTGAATATCAATGTATGACTTAGTATTTTATTCCAAATAGGAAAATCTGCTATTCCGTAGTCAAACATAGGGGTGTGTCTCTTACACAACGAAAACTAGAACAACAAATAATTTCCTCCCCTACCCTGACCCGACATCAGACATCCATCAATAATTTCGGGCGATACATCAAAGCAAACACGGAAGGCCGTACGTAACCTCAATTCATAAATAAATAGGAGTGCATGGAGCAGCGTAGCATAATGATGCGAGGGTGCGCGCGCAGTGACCTGAGACGGGCAGTCAATAGCTGCGGATCGATAAGCTAGACCCAAACAGGAGAGCTGCGGAAGCTGAGCGAATGACCTATTTACCGCGGTAACCTGCTTCCCGGCTGCACCCTGCATGGCCTCGTAGCACTATCGATCACGAGCTGACGCCAGGCTCCCCCCCAGCGAAGCCGCTCGGGGCTAACAAGCAACGCATCGAACAAACTGCACATGCACTTATATAAACCTCGGCGGAAAACCGTCTCTCCACACCCGACCAGCCAGCAGCATCGGTCTACTGACATGTTTTGTTATTGCACTTCAAATAGGCTTATTTTAAACTACATATTTTGTAATTTAAATGAACGATAAGTAAACTATACGCAGGCGTGTAAAATTGGTTTACCCAGTGCTGCCAGGATATAATTTTTATGGATAAACTAGCAGTGCCTGCAATTTCGTTCGCGTTGCTTTAAAATGGAAAGTGCCCTTACCCCCTTAGTCAAGGCTAATTCGTTCTTCGTCCCTTGAGATTCGTGCCATTGCGTTGTATTAAATTTACTATTATATCATTCTAATTTCTACCTCACTAGGCCATCTCCTGTCGGCACAGCTTATTCCTCGCTCAAACTCATTACAGGTGGAATGGAGTACTCAATGTAATAGAGTGATTTTTTATTTAAATCTAAACGCCGAAACATATTCATTAAACCTTCGAACGAAATATATGTCATCACTCGTCATCTTGTACACGTTTTTCTTGTTTCCCGTATTACGTACAGGCAGCCCCGGCATGGGTGGAATTTTTAGCCTCTAAATAGGTTTTCAAAATGTTAGACATGTTTTGTCTGGAACTAAAACTCGAAAAAATCTCTACGTAATGAAAACGAATGTACTCGTCATAAATGTAAAATAACATTTTTTTTTGTGTCCAGATAGTGGAAGATGTTTATATTTCCGACGGACGGTGTGTACTGTCCGCTGACTGGTTCTTCATAACTTGGTTAATTGTATCCGTCATTGTGGTAAAGCCATTATTCAATCATTTCACGGATTACGTTTTCCTTCTCTTCATGCACTAGCGTGATGTTAAATGAATCTGGGCTATAATAAGGCTGTAAGTTTTATTCAATTCAGAGAGAACACAGACACAGACAAATTTTACAGATTTATTACATGATTACATTTAGCCTGTTTGCAAGTAGCGACTGATTTTCTAAACGGAGGATAGGCATAAAACATTTTTTTAAGTTGGCAACTCTGGGTTTTCCGCGACCACAGGAAAAGATATGTTGTTTTGTTACATTGACGTAAAACAACAGTCGTAATGAACTCATGCAGTTATTATTTAGGCAAATTGCGGTATGTTCTTACCTAAATAATGATACGTAGACTAGACATTGTGTTCACTATGTAAATTTCCATAACACTACATTATATTACTGCATACATAGGACTTACTGTCGACATCAAACTCTACATTACGGGTCATCTAAGTTACAGGTGATTTTGCCATTTAATTGTAAAGTTTTATGTGCTGCTGCCTCTACCTTTGCTTAATTAATGTCAACCTAGTAAAATCAGGACGGGGCTTCTTGAAGCAGATGTCTATACAGTTAATAAGAAGTCCCCATCACAGCGTAAAATTAACATTAAGTTGGTAAACAAATAAGAAAAATATTATGTGACTACAGAAACAAGAGACGGTAGCAAGACGAAGACAAAGCGGCATCAAAGCGAAACTGCATTCGATTTGGTATGCGTTCAAAAGTGCCGATATAAATAGAGTGGACGTAGTGCGTCGGGGCGGGCGGACGGCGCGGAGCAAAGGTTGTCGTATTATTAACACACTCTAATTCGGGGGACCCAAACAAACCATCAAAAGCGGGTGACCTACATTCCGGCGCGGTCTGCGAGCTCGACGCTCGCTCGGCATACGATACGGGTATGATTCATACACAAGCGAGTCGGCCGTCGCCGCCCGCCCGCCCTGACTATACGACCCTCCAATGAAACCGCCTTCTTTTTCACCAGAATACGTCCATTTACTATGACTCGTAATGAGTACTAGGAACAGAAACCGTTACACCGTAGACAGCTTAATATTAATTTTTTTTGCACTTCGTTCTCTATCTATCCATATTTTTCATGAAAACGTGGCTTAATATTACCTAGGTTTGCTTTGAAGTAACGAGACTGACGGATGCCAGAATGCCGAAAATAAATTTAGTCCGTGCTCAGAAATTTCATCATTCGAGTGCCCACTTCAGCCGAAAACCGAGACAATAAAACCTAAAATAAACTACATTCCGGGAACATCATGGCGGTGCTTCCATTGGATTTAGGCGCGTACTTAAAGCCAGTCTCAATGGAAGGTGCCAGGAAATGGGGGTCGTAAAACGTTCACAAACACGTCGAGCAACGTTATTCAGTTCCAATGGGAAATGTTTCAAAATGCGAAAGTTTTACTTCACATTTTTTTTTCTCCTGTTTTTTTTCTTTTTTACTTTACATACACACACTCATACATACATACATATAAACATACATACATACATACATACATACATACATACATACATACATACATACATACATACATACATACATACATACATACATACATACATACATACATACATACATACATACATACATACATACATACATACATACATACATACATACATACATACATACATACATACATACATACATACATACATACATACATACATACATACATACATACATACATACATACATACATACATACATACATACATACATACATACATACATACATACATACATACATACATATATTGCTCACGCTTAAAAAAAGTTCTTATGCATGACAATAAAATCAAATTGGAAAAATGGTTTTCCTTTTCAAGATTTTTCAAAGTAAGCGAGCCCAAGTCGGGTAAAAATCGCTCAACGCCCTTGTACCGCCATCTCATCATTTTCTTAAAGCGCTTCCGGCTGCTATCTAGTGCCACCAATGGAAAAAATATAACTTGTTTTATAATAAGTTTTTATCAAAAAATGTGAAATCTTAACAACTGTGACGGGTATTTTTAGAACCTACATTCTAGAACCTAAGAGGCTAGAACTTGAATCTAGCGCTCCAGCAGTATTTAATTACTAGGCTATTTCCCCAGGGTTCGGAATCCAGGTGGTAGACGCTCTAGCTTGAAATCAAGTATGATACGTACGCCACCTATAGTGTCGAAAAATAATACATGTAAGAGAATCTTTGGGAGCTGTTATCGTTTTCAGAACTATCCACGTAACAGAGAGCCGACGATTTGCGGGCGCGACGCGATACTCACTATACACATAAATAAGGCTAGGAGGGACCATCCATTATTGACATTGTACGTCACACGTTAAAGGGGGAGGGGATCGACAAAATGTGACATTGTGTCACGTTGGGTAGGAGGGGCCCTAACTTTCGTGACGTCATTATTAAAACTGTTTTTATACGGATTTATGCTCGTTTATTAATTTTTTACAATTTTCCGACGTTTCGGCACTTTTTCAGGTGCCGTCGTCTCGGATGACTGAGGTGACAGGCGTCTTTTAGAAAGCATTAACGGTTAGTTTACTACCTCAGATCATAATCTGAGTTTACTACCCTCGGCAAAAATTACAAAAGTTAATTATGAAGTTACGAAACCTTAGAAAATACTATTTCGTGACGTCACATTTCAAAAATATTCAAATTATTAAAAAATAATTTAAACAGAAACAAAAGTAATTTCGGAACTACTGTTTTAATTTAATGATTTATATGTTAAATTGCAATATGTTACAGATTGTGTCACAAATAATTGTGACAATTCTGGCACGGATAGCCAGAGGTCGCGGGTTCGAATCCCGGCATGGGTGGAATTTTTAGCCTCTAAATATGTTTTTAAAATTGTCCTTAGCACGGGTTAGTGCATTAAAAATAATATAATTGTGACAAGGACGAGGTAAGGATAAAAATCACGAACTTCGTGTGAAACACTTTCCTGGATTGACGAAACAAATATATATTGCGAATGTGAATGGAAGGGCTGGTAAGGGACGTCCCGGGCGGACATACATCGACCAAATAGGGGGTGTATTAGCAAACGGGAAGATAAAAAGTACCCGCGGCGTTCGTGCATGCAACGACTTATGAACGTTGATGAAGCGAAGGTGATCTGTCAGGATCGTGGCAAGTGGCAGTCCCTAGTATCTGCCTACCCCTCTGGCATACAGGCGTGAGGTTATGTATGTATGTACTTTCCTGGAGGACCCCTTGCGAATTTGCAATTTGTGTAGACGACGGGCATGACGCGGGAACGGTTTTTTATGCACTTGTAGTCTCCACTGTCTTCGTAATGATTTAAGGATTACTTTAGACTGAAATCGTGCCGCCCGCTCACCGCCGCCCGGCCTGAAGTAATGTGGCATTTCCGGCGCATACTTCGTATCGGAATAGGCCCGCCTGCTCCTGCAGTTTCGTTTTACGCGCGTGCCGTGACCCAATTCTGGTGGGTGCAACGCATCCGACACCCGACACCTTGGCGCCGTCGTCGGCCGGCCACACAAATACTTGCGGGTGAGTGCGACACAATGGAGACTCCCTTGTTGCCTAGCGCAATGACCTCGCTGCACACTGCAAGTCGTGATTCTGAATAACTAAGAACAATAACTTTACTCACTCATTCATTGATTCTAATCTCGGATGGTTGTAGAGGCGTTCTTTGCATCATGACTGTTATTAGCTGCGCTAGCGCCGCCGTGTCCATTGTGAGGTGCGAGTCGCCGTGAATGTTTTCCAGTTACTCAGGTTTTCTCATGTTTATCTCCAAGGATATCCTTTCAGTCTCGCGAGAAATCTAGGAGATCAGTAATCTAATCAATAGATTCTTTGTCTAATAAAGACGTCATTAGGACGCACGCAACTGTTTTATCAGAAAACGTAGACGTAATATTTTCTACGTACAAGACTTTCTTTAACAATTTAGTTACACGCTTTACAAGTAAGCCGATGTCGCAGCTGTCAGGTGTCAAATCTACAACGCAATAGCGAGTTTCTTAAGTAACCCTAATCCCTGGAGCGTGTTAGAGAACCTAGCCGAGCTGGTTGACAAGTAGGTGCTATAGTGAAAAATGCAAGCGGCGACCTTAGCCTAGTTAAAGCCCCTCCCCGCGCAATGCGCCAGCGCAGCGGCCGCTCTCCCACGTGACCAGATGAGATCCTATATTGCGAGTTTCACGACACTCGCTTACACTTTTAATACAGAGTGTAACAAAAACCGTAGGGTTTGATACCTGTAGTTTGATACATGTAGATGTATCAGGCTCGCACTTGGCCAGTTTTTTTGTGTGTAGGTACTTTGGTTACTTTACCGCTTTCAGCCTATTAAATTATTAACAGACTGTTAGAGTAAGAGAAACAAGACAAGTAATATGACGACACAAGACGCGCTCCACATGATTAGTACTATGGCTTGACTCACGCGTTTTGTGGCGTTAAAATGACAGAATTTGACAAGTAATGTATGGGAAGGTCGTAACTTTTAATGTTAAAACGCGCGACCCGCGTTCCCATGCATACTCGTATGTTAATAGTCACGCCCTTCCATGCGGGCATGTTTGTCGAATTCTGACATTTTAACGCCACTCACGCTGTCATGCTGCTGCAGCAGGGGTTGAGTTTATAAAATAATAGGTGCGTTTGGTTCGTGGTAAGTCCTCTATCTGTAGCACTATTACGACATCCGCCTTCGCTGCCAGACTCGCAGATACTAATAGTTCATGTGTTAAATAAAGACTACAGATATATACGCGAGTAGTCGCATGTATAAGCGTGCAATTAGTACCTGCAAAAATAGAAGTAGGCGAAAGTTCGGTCCAAGTCAGAAAAACAGACGAAGATCGAGGGTCAAAGTTGAAAACAAATTTTAGCCTTTACAAACCCAACGTATTCTTCACTGGGACACCCTTATCTTAACCCCTAAATGACTTCAATCCCGAAAGTGTTAACTAACGCCACCAATAAACAATATGTCTTTTATAAGGAATCAGATTTTCCAATTCTGACTGTAATTTCACAATTAGAAAACAGTAATTTCAATAGCATGAACAATTAATAAGACGTGTAACAGTCTAGAAACAATGGCCAAGAGAGTAGAATTTTCAAATGTTTCGAACGATTTCAACGATTATTAGCAAAATTGCTCCTAGCGCTTAGTAAACTATAGTCAGTAATAGTCACACTGAAATTACCACAGAACATAAAAAAAGAGTAGAAGTCGTAAGTGGGCGGTGCCCGCGTGCCTCACATTAGCAATGTATTGCCTATGCGTAGTCAGTGACAGTTTTGTTGACTTCATTTGCCGTGCGCTTTTAGTAAAGAAAAAATGGTGAAAACTTGAATAAAATGCCTTGTTATGCTGTGTTAGAGAGCTAAAATAAAAGTTGGGGACCAAAATATACCGATCATGCCGTAACATTTCATCTGTAAGACGTATTTCATTGTATTTTTAATTAAATTTGTAATGACATGAACACGGAAACCAATCCGAAAATGAGAAAGTGAAACTACCTTTATTTACTGGTTAATAAAGTTAAATTTTCATCGAAGAAAGTGTACATTCTCTAGAAGTTTCTGTCAAAATTTGAATTCTACTCAATTACGGATGGGGGCACACATGATAAAAATCTATCGATAATTAATTGTCTATGACCGTAGTAGTCATACATACTTAACGGTACTTAGGTATTGTAAATTCCAATTCGTCTAAGTAGGTAATAGTACATTACACAACTAAGGTGGTAATACAAAGAAAGGCCGAGATCGCAGAAGCAGAAGTAAATATGCGATCGAGAGCTTTCTTTATTACCTCCCGTGTTGTGTACATCTTTTTATGTCTACACTTGGCCAGAAAGCGACTTGTTCCGTACGCGCAGCGTGCGGAAAAAGCCACTTTAGTTAGATAGATAGAAGAGAACACTTTATTGCACAACCAGAAAAATATTACAACCATGATTCATAAATCTAAGTAATGTTATACAATTGGCGGTCTTATCGCTAAGAGCGATCTCTTCCAGACAACCTTTGGATGGAGTGGATTTCATGAAAAATATAGTCGGTACGTGGTGCATGTACATAAATAATTAAATCGAAAATATATTGATAACAAACAGCAAGGGAGTGCGAGAATATAATTACTTACACCACTTTATTGCCACGTGTGGCATAAAATAATTATTGTTATTTTATACCTACTTCCTAAGTGCCTTTTCAAATGCCTCCGGTCGCCGTCCGGTCGCCGGGCCGGGTAAAGTAGTAATGTATGAGCTCTTGTCGCCGGCTGGTCGTTGTGCATGTGAAAACTGTCATTGGAGCACAGCTAGATCGCGATATAGTTTTTCTTCACCAGTTTATCAGTGACTGAAATATCTAAGAAACTATGAAAGTAATTTTAGTCAAATACAACAGAAAACCGTGGCAATGATACAACAACCCTCAAGGAATCAAAACAATTTGGAAGTGAGTTTTCGCTTAGTTTTCCTAAGAAACCGAATACGAAAGTAAAATGGATGGCAGCGATAGGAAGGCAAAATTGGTTCAAAACGACGATGAGCACAATATATTCAGAGCATTTTCATGAACACTTCATAATAACTAAAAACACATTACCCTCCTTTTGGGCTTCGCTGCAGTCGGGTAAAAAAGGCGGAAGGTGGCACTTATGCAGCAATACCAGAAAAAATGTGCTTCACTTCCAGGTTAGGCTCTTGCGTATAATTGAAATATATTAGTACCATCATCAATAAAATTAGTATAACGTATGAAACATGGCGTACAGATAGACAAAGATCTGAATTGAGTCGTAGAATACATGATATTTCCCGTGTTATATTTTCTAACGCCCGCGAAGCAGCGGATTAAAGGTAGTTTTAAATAAGAGAACATTTTAAAATATGAAATCTACCACATTGTTTTCTTTGCAAGAGGTCCCGGGTTCGAATCCCGGCTGGAAACAAAAAAAAAAAGTCCAGGTCTTGGATGTTTACATGTTTGTGATGTCGTTGTTTCTGGTTCCCACGACACAGGGTATCCTAGTGTGGGGCCAGAAGCAATGTATGTGCCTGTATGTAAATGTTATGTTATGTTATGTTGTGCATCTATTTACCCTATTAGTGTTGAATCTTTATTGCACAAAAAGATAATGTGAAAAAGATGCATTTTCTACCAGTCAACCCGCAGGCAAAAAAGAAATAGCTAAAAATTCTTCTAAGTACCAGTATTCGTATTCGGCCATTAATGTGTTAAACTGTTTGTACGGGTATAATTTGTCGATAAATACTCCCTATCGACAATCTAGAACTCGCATTGTCCCATCCCAAACTGAGAATGTACTTGTTTCTCAATTTTGACCTTTATGTCTTAGTAGGTAAAAGTTCTTTTCGGTCCGACACGGCGGTAGTTCCATCTAGTGTAGAGTAGCGTTACTACAAAATGTCAACCTTAATTTCATCATTGTCATTTGACTTTGATCATTGTTAACATTATGAAAAGGTGCATATTGTAATTGAAACTTTTATGATGTACACCTTTTCGGCATTGAATTTATTTACCAATGGCAGCTCGGCATTCGTAGTGTGCGTTTGGTTTATAAGTATCAGTTTGGTTACACTGGTTTTCGTACTAATGTGTCATGTCGCTACTTCTACTCTTTTTTTATGTTCTGTGGAAATTACTGTCACCGTATCCCTTGAGATTTGTCAGCAAGGCAAGTAGCATATCCAATTCCCTGCCTGACACTCAGGGATACTGGCGTTAGATTTAAATGTACCTAAAAGGTGAAATCCGGCTCAAGTGCCCGTTTAACACATGACCATTGACAAGCTTGCAGTGGTAAAAGTGTCAATGGCGAAATCAGGCGCACATAGTGCGACAGGCCAAGTTCAGGGCCAGCCAGCAAGCACAGTATATATATATATCTACATGAAGCAATTTTTCGACCTCCCCTTATCATAGAAGTCATTTTTTTTAAGCCAGTCATGGCATATGATTAAAATTTTGCGGAGGGGTTAAAGTAACCTTAGCTGAAATTGAAATAGTATTTTATAGTATTGGGCCTGCTCGGACATCTTAAAGATCGCTCCGTACTGTTACATTTGAGACAATGTACTAGTACTGTATATTAATACTATTAGGACTATTAGGACCTCATAGTAGAACCATCTCAACGTTCACGTTTTGACCTTTCAGCCATAAAATATGCTTTTTTTAATATCTGTATTTTTACAGGACCATTAATTTATGATTAATATTTTTAATGTTGCCGTGCCACCATTATATTAGAAGTACTATGATAAAAATCAATCAAAAAATATTTTTAGTTCGAATAGTTTTTTTTCCTACGTACAATGAAATAATTATTACCATCTAGATTATCGTAAGCTACTTTTGTTATTTGCAAAGAACAAAAGTAGCTCGCAGAACAAGATTACTACCACAGAAATAAGCGTCCCAAAACGCACGAAACAGACAAATCTCCTTCACCAATAAATAGTGAATTATTAATAACACAGTGAAAATATAATTATGTTATATTCGTTAGAGAAACTAACATCAAGAAAACAACACGGTATTACTTTTACAAAAGTACCTACTTGGATTAGCGCGCGAACCAGCAGCGCAGAATTGACACAATGAATGAAACAAAAAACAAAACAAGTAAAAACAATCTTTATTGCTACGACATACGACCTACTTCTAAAGTTCGGAAAAGACCGACCGGCTAAAGGGAGACCGATCGAAACAATTTCGCTCCGTTCAGTTCAATCACCACACTCTCTCTCATGCAGCGTTCGTTCGCTCTCGGCCATATTCGTCACCCGGTCCGGTTCATTTATTTATTCAGCCAATCCGTGATCGCGAGAGCAATGAACGAATAGACCGAATGTCCGATTATTACTGGGAAACGTTTCCTTTCGGTCATTGCATGGTAACGTATCTTAATCGTACTTCGTACATGACCGACACAATACTAGTATTTTAAAAATCACGCTTCGAGCTACTGTAATTTAGAAGATATGGAGGTCCAAACATTTAATTTTCAGCACCAACTCATTCTCTGATGGATCTTCAAAAGCATAGGGTACTTTAAATGGAACTAGAGATTTAAAATTTGAAATATAAATAGAAAATATATTATATCACACTAATATTATAAAGGCGAAATTTGTGAGTGTATATTATTGTGTTTGTTACTTCTTCACGTCTAAACGGCTGGAGCGATTGTAATAAAATTTGGTTTAGAGTTAGCTGATACCCTGAATTACCGCACAGGCTACGTTTTACTGCGAGAAATAGTATATTTCATTACAAGTGCGGAAAGGCTGTCATTGCAAAGAGTTCCGACAAATGTCTACCCGAGCCGAGGCGCAGCCGAAGGCGAGGGTTGACAGTCGGAACAAGTTGCAATGACGGTTCCGCACGTGTACTGAACGACAATTTTTAATACAGTTGCGAAACAATTAAGCAATTTATTAAAATAAAATTATTTGGAAAATGGCGCCAACCGTAATAGTCCAATTTATGATATAAGTGCGGTAAGTTGAAAATTACAGCCGAGGCGATATTACTAGCCCGAGCCATCGGCGAGGTCTATAAGGAAGCAGAGGCTGTAATTTTCAAAGCGCACGTATGTCATACGACGTTTTATACCATATTTACGAGGAAATTAATAAAACTCTGAGTTTGTTATCATCACTAGTTGACGACATTTTCAAATAACAACAATACATCGAAAAGAAAAAGCGCGCGGATTTATTTTTACTTGTCCACAAATAAGCGATGCGCGCGCATCAACTTTTTTTTTAGGCAATGGTACTAAAACAGCCAGTATTACTAATAAAGTAAATTAATATTTTTGTGTTTTTGTTACAGATAAATGGTTATAATTTATTTTCAAAATTAATGAAATTAAAGAATTAAATGTTTATTTGTTATATGTTATTTCCCAAAGTTAATTTTACTCACAAAATATTGATTATCCACTTTCTTGACATAAAACCTCTTTGCTAAGATTTTTAAAAGTATCGTTCATTTTTAGACGGAGTATCTTAAAACTTTATTAAAAAAAAAACACGTGCCTTTTACATTACATTATCGCACAAGTACGTAATGAGATAAATTACGATATTGAAATTGGTGTAATTACAACCACTTTACGAGCAAATATGTTATAAGAGAATATAAGCAGAGATTTTTTTTCTTCACCCATTCTGGTAGGCAAAGGGAACTATGCCCATACAGCCAAGTCTTCAGTAGAATTTTTTTATTGATATGAAATGAAAATTAAATTTAATGAGATGAAAAGAAAAAAAAACCTGTTAATAAAGTAATGAAACAAATTAGTGGCCTCTTTTTAGAAATATACGTATTTGCATGAATCATAATTTTTTCAAATCATAAAATATGTGAACCATAACAATGGGCGTTTTTTCTCACAGATAAATTCTGTAGCAATAACTATCAAATTCGGTCTATTATCTGTGGTTTCCTTATAAACCATAGAGCAGTGCACGGTGTTTGACAGTGGTTCCAACTAGAGTTTGTTTCACATTATAGTTCCTTTCAAGAAATTCTTATCACCATGTAATAGAGACTATATTTGCTAAATCCAAGGGACTTCTTTCGTGAAACGCACTTTACCCATTCTATGATTTTTTTTAGTAAAAACTTCATGGTTGGTTTTTTTAATAGACATTAGTTTTGACAGTTGGGAAAGAGAACGCACTAGTGCGGGAAAGGTAAAAAAAAACACGAGTGTGTAATAGCCCACATCCCGCACGCTATACGTCCCTGCAATATGCCACTTTTTGAGCAACTGTATGAAAAATATCTTTTAATGTTAATAAAGAATTTATTTTCCCTAATAAACCGCGGGTAACAACGCAAGTAACAGCATGTTAATTAATAAAATTTATTGGGAAGGTAACAGTAATGTACAGGGTTACCGTGTTATAGAGGGTTCATCATTTAAGGGGAACTACCTAATCCGTTGTCGAGAGAAAAAAGTTAGTTAAAAGACCTATTCTAAATAATACATAAATTAGTACAACTGGCCTCTGGGTGTTTTTACATGTTTGCGATGTCCTTGCCTATCACTAGTTATAAATTAAACCGGTCTAATCGCGATTAGTTATTAGGTAAAACGTAATTAGGTCTCGGGTAGACTACCCGAGACCACAACAACTGTAAGGCTGCCGAAACGTCGGAAATAAGGTAATTACGTTTTACCTTATAAATAGTAGCGATTAGACCCGTTTAATATATAACTATGTATGAGTATCGCGAATCATTAAGAAATACTATCACAGGATATCCTAGTTTGGGATCTTGTGATCGTATTGTAAGGAACTTGTAAAGGTATGTATAGTTAGATAGAGATCACTTTATTGTACAACCAGGAAAAAATAATTACAACTATGATTTCTTAAATCAAAGTAATGTCGTATATTTGCGTGCACAGATTTTAAAACAATGGTACTGTAAACAAAAAAATCAATCTTAAGCTTTTTACTTTCATTGCGACAATATTTAGTAACTCCATTAGACCAATAAAAAACGAAAATAGTTCAACATATACAGAATGACCAGGTTATAAAGCAACGAAATGTGAGCCGGCGTTTTATAAGCCTAATCCCAAATGATTAGAGAAAAACCTTATAAAGGAATCTATCTCCTCTTATAATTAAAACTATGTATTCCAGCAATTATGAAATAAATGAAACATGGAGTCAGCAGCAAAATAAAGTAAAAAAATACCCCAAACAACTTATTACGGCGTTGACATTTGAAGACCCTAAGAAAAACATAAAAAATATATCAATACGGTAAACGTGTTACACAGCGTCAAAAGTTGAGATGGCGTACTGTGCGCTACCTTGTAATCCGTGGTCGAAAGAAAAAAGCATTGTTAAGGGTAGTAAACAGAAAATAAATTTCCTTACCACAATAGTCATTCTTGATCATATTACTAGTTTCTAGGCTACTATGCTCTTCATCAGACTAACATTCGTAATGAAGTCTTTCATGACTTGCATCTCATATTACAGTTCTACGTGATAAAAATCCCACCAAACAAAATGTTAAAAAAACTGGCAAGTAGTCGCCGGGTTTTTTTACATTTGTTATCGTAGGACAGTTGGAATCAGATCATCACCGTATGGTATGAAAGCGAAACTAGTCCTAAAACTTTAGAAAGAGTTTTAACATAGGGTTTAGGCTACGTCATACTGTATGAATCAGCATTAGGAAGATGATTAAATACGGGGAGATCAGTTCAAAGACTAAACCTCTAATCGCATTCTGTTTGATTTTACGAGTTCTCAGTACTATTGCTTTGACGAAGCTTGACGAAGATAAGTCCGACTAACGAAATTTTTAATTGGCTTTAATGACTGGCTTTGAAAAAGAGCGGCTTGAGTGACAGCCGCGTCACCGGCGCCGGCGCCGACCTTGCCGCGTACAAGAGCGCACGCGAACCCACGTCAGCAGACTGCAAAAAAAAACAATGTCGCAACCAGTAAACAAAACAATTTCATTCCCAATCTGCTGGTTGTAGCGTTCATAGTTTCATATTGCAATATTTCTTAATGACTCGCGATGCTCATACATAGTTATATATTAGGCGATATTATCACATCATCGCATCACATCACATCACACTAATATTATAAAGGCGAAAGTTTGCGAGTGTGTATTTTTGTTACTTCTTCACGTCTAAACGGCTGGAGCGATTTTGATAAAATTTGGTTTGGAGTTAGCTGACATCTTGGATTAGCACATAGACTAAGTTTTACTGCGGGAAAGTATCTTATTCCCATGGAAAAATCGACAAACAGCGAGTAACACCGCGGGACACAGCTAGTTTTATATGTCTATAAATTTATAATAGGGATTGATAGTTCTTGAATTAATGAGATGAATGAATAACGTTTGACTACTTTTATGGTTTTTACAAATTAAGTTAGTTCATCCCGATTAATGTCGGATTTCGGTACAATTTACATCAAAAAAGTTCATCATGAAACAACAAGTTCATCCTAAAACGGGCTACAGTGTGATCACAGTGCTTAACACTATGTTAGTTTGTTTATTAAGTTTTTGTAGTAGAGTTGAACTCTTCAAAAAATATATTTTTTAGGCAGCAAGATGCATTTTTTTTTAGTCCGCCTCATAGTGTAGCCATCGTTGGATCTGTGGTTTAAAAATGTTGTCGGTGTAGAAAAAACATAATTAATTTTAGCGTTTTTATTTGCGAAATATTAAGTGCAAATTTTAGTAATTTCTGTATGACGTCCCGCACACCATACTGGTTATGTGGTTGATTGTAGAAACATCAATCAACTTCAGATCAAATCAAATTCAGAGTACTAGCTCATAAAAGGAAACCTATCACAGCTAAGTTGTCTTAAATAGTTAACGAGTAATAGGCGACCAACTTATAAAAGGAAAGCTTCGTCCAAATTTCATAAAAACATACAAGTTTGTAAGGTACTTAGTTGCGTAAAGTAGATAGTCAAAAAACCCTCATCTTCTACGAAACTCTACGCTAAGCATGGCACGACATGCACTTGGCCGTTTTTTTATTTATTCGGGGGACCGATAGCTTTAAATACAATAGAAGGCTTAGTGCAGTGACCATATTCAAATGCCTCCACGTTTCCACCAATGTTTCCACGGATTTATTTATTGATAATAGACACATCAACAGTACACAGATAAAAATCAATTAATTACAAGAAAACTTCCACGGATTTATTTATTGATAATAGACACATCAACAGTACACAGATAAAAATCAATTAATTACAAGAAAACTAATTTAAAAACCTATTTAGAGGCTAAAAATTTCACCCATGCCGGGATTCGAACCCGCAACCTCTGGCTATGCGTACCAGCGCTCTACCAATTGAGCCAATGGGCGACTCACGACATCAGTGAAATTTCGAACCTCTTTACAATATTCTCTGTATTACGTACAGGCAGCGACATCTGACTTAAGCAAATTGCATTACTTACAGCCCCGACTACCTACTTTGCAGTTAGGTTTAACATCGGAACGATATCACTGTACCCACATGATTACACTATTTTTATTTTTAATGCACTAACCCGTGCTAAGGAACAAATTTAAAAACCTATTTAAAGGCTAAAAATTTCACCCATGCCGGGATTCGAACCCGCAACCTCTGGCTATCCGTACCAGCGCTCTACCAATTGAGCCAATGGGCGACTCACGACATCAGTGAAATTTCGAACCTCTTTACAATATTCTCTGTATTACGTACAGGCAGCGACATCTGACTTAAGCAAATTGCATTACTTACAGCCCCGACTACCTACTTTGCAGTTAGGTTTAACATCGGAACGATATCACTGTACCCACATGATTACACTATTTTTATTTTTAATGCACTAACCCGTGCTAAGGAACAAATTTAAAAACCTATTTAGAGGCTAAAAATTTCACCCATGCCGGGATTCGAACCCGCAACCTCTGGCTATCCGTACCAGCGCTCTACCAACTGAGCCAATGGGCGACTCACGACATCAGTGAAATTTCGAACCTCTTTACAATATTCTCTGTATTACGTACAGGCAGCGACATCTGACTTAAGCAAATTGCATTACTTACAGCCCCGACTACTTTTTAAATTTGTTCCTTAGCACGGGTTAGTGCATTAAAAATAAAAATAGTGTAATCATGTGGGTACAGTGATATCGTTCCGATGTTAAACCTAACTGCAAAGTAGGTAGTCGGGGCTGTAAGTAATGCAATTTGCTTAAGTCAGATGTCGCTGCCTGTACGTAATACAGAGAATATTGTAAAGAGGTTCGAAATTTCACTGATGTCGTGAGTCGCCCATTGGCTCAATTGGTAGAGCGCTGGTACGGATAGCCAGAGGTTGCGGGTTCGAATCCCGGCATGGGTGAAATTTTTAGCCTCTAAATAGGTTTTTAAATTTGTTCCTTAGCACGGGTTAGTGCATTAAAAATAAAAATAGTGTAATCATGTGGGTACAGTGATATCGTTCCGATGTTAAACCTAACTGCAAAGTAGGTAGTCGGGGCTGTAAGTAATGCAATTTGCTTAAGTCAGATGTCGCTGCCTGTACGTAATACAGAGAATATTGTAAAGAGGTTCGAAATTTCACTGATGTCGTGAGTCGCCCATTGGCTCAATTGGTAGAGCGCTGGTACGGATAGCCAGAGGTTGCGGGTTCAAATCCCGGCATGGGTGAAATTTTTAGCCTCTAAATAGGTTTTTAAATTTGTTCCTTAGCACGGGTTAGTGCATTAAAAATAAAAATAGTGTAAGAAAACTAATATTTTCGTGCCTGATCTATGCACTACTCGTAGGCATGCAAAAGCATACGTAAGTGAATCGCTTAGGTAATACTAAAAATAAAAATATATATCTTTAGAACATAACAAACTAAAATTTAAATCGTTTAGTTTCGAAATAATACATGTCACAAATATTAAGATAAAAAATTCAATACAAAATAAAATGGTTAAAAAAAAATGTCACACTTAATAAAATAAAAAAATACATGCACGTAAGATATCCAATAAATTTTCGTCAAGAACACATAAAACATTAATAATAATTTAAACACACAAAAAAAACAACACTAACTGAACAAACCACTCCGGAAAATATCTGAGCCAAAGGATAACGCTGGCAGCATTGCTGCACCGCCAAAGAAACCCTCTGTCCCAGATACGCACCGGAGCGGCAGTCAAGCCCACGGTCCCTCAAGCGGCGACCCAGCTCCCTAACAAGGATCTTAGTCTGAGTCCCCCAAACTCCCATTGTCTCAACCGCAAATGGAAAAAAAAAGGTAATTGTCCATACGGGCACCATACTTGTGGCACTTGAGCGTAGCTGCCGATTCAGCCGCGGCACCGGGTCTAAGTGCAGTAGCGGACAAGTGCGAGGGAGCAAAAGTACAGACGCAAGTTGCGTCCCACAGTAAACAAATAAAATAAATTTAAATAGCAAGTAAGAAAAGATATTTAAAAAAAATAATCCCACCAAAAACATTCTGTAAAAACTAGCCAAGTCTCGATGGAGGTGCTCGTTTATCTCTAAAAAGTAATAATATCTAGACAAATTCGTGCCAAGTCTAAGGTTTCTTACTGCGATCTGTTTATTATTATACTTAATGTTGTGTGACTTGTGACTCGTTGTGAGGCCGTTAAACCCTAACTCTGTACCAAATTTCAGGTCTCTGAGTTTATGGAAAGTACTAGTTCTATTTTGATGATCATCAGTGAGTGAGTGTCATAAATGCGAAACTTTGCTGCCGCTTAACTTCGGAACTAAATGACCTACAGACTTGAAATGTTAGATTTTAAGTATGTGACTATAGCTTACTGGATGACGAAAATTTCTGCGTTCAGAGTGCTTAGTGCGAGTTTGACAGATCCAATCGAATAACTTTACTACCGCGTTAATCGAGCATTGAGTAGTGAGTAGTGAGTATGAGTAAGTTAACCGTTCGAACTGGTAAAACTCTGTCACAGTACAATTCGCACTCGCGTTTATTCGTGTTTTGGCTGGTAAACGTGTTCACTTCTCAACGTAAACCATTTCAACTCGCACTCAGCAATTTTAATTTCCATACTTTTCGCTAGGTGGCGCTTCCTCGATGCCATAGAAATATGAGTTTACGTTAACGCGATCGAGTAGTTAAAAACTCGCACTAAGCACTCTGGTCTTTTCCAGAGGTTCTCAAACAGGGGCCTGAAAATGCGGCGAAATGGTTCCTGAGTGCTTAGTGCGAGTTTGACAGATCCAATCGAATAACTTTACTACCGTGTTAATCGAGCATTGAGTAGTGAGTATGAGTAAATTAACGGTTCGAACTGGCAAAACGCTGTCACAGTACAACTGGCACTCGCGTTTATTCGTGTTTTGGCTGGTAAACGTGTTCACTTCTCAACGTAAACCATTACAACTCGCACTCAGCAATTTTAATTTCCATACTTGTCTCTAGGTGGCGCTTCCTCGATGCCATAGAAATATGAGTTTACGTTAACGCGATCGAGTAGTTAAAAAACTCGCACTAAGCACTCTGTAAATATAGTTACGGCAGTGTTTGCTTCGCGCTCGACTTAGCGTGGACACTGCCGTGCCCCCTGATTAATGAAATAGGTCAGACAACTAACTTTAAGTTTTGAAATCCACACTTATTAAGGCTGTTCTTAAGTCGAGCATGCTGTCTGGCTCGTGCAATGTAACATTTTGAGGTATTGTAGTAAAGTGAGTATACTTTTGATAATGTGGTCTGAGGGTTTAAAAGATAATAAAATTGCGGACATTCAAATCACATCATCCTTATTCTGGACGTATGTTTTAATTGAGCAATTTTCGTAACAAAATGTTTAAAAAACTTTACTGTACTTTAACAAAAATATAATTACTACAAATTTCTGTTATTTAATTATGCATCGAACCCTCAGGTTACATTTATCTAATGATCATTTTATTATTATTATATTTTATTGCACACGAAACATTAATAAGGACATTACATAAGAAATAACATGTACAAAGGCGAGCTTATAACATAACATTTTACATATTGGCACATACATTGCTTCTAGCCCCACACTAGGAAACCCTGTGACGTGGGAACCAGAAACAACGAAATCACAAACATGTAAACATCCAAGACTTGGACTTTTTTTTTGTTTCCAGCCGGGATTCGAACCCGGGACCTCTTGCATGGTAGGCAGACGCGCTACCGCTACGCCACAGAGGTTCTCTCTCTCTCTCTCTCTATCTATCTCTGTAAGAGATAAGCTTATTTTTTAATTATTTTAAGTTTTATTACAATAATAAAAAATATTAAATTGTACAAGCGAGACAGCATGTTCAACGTAAGGACAGCCTTAAATATTTTTTATTAGAAACGTAATATTCAAGGTATACCTTTCTTGATGGTACTTATCACAATGGATTCTTATTCGATTACCACATTAATGCAGCTTACCACACTAATGCAAATTCCGTGTTCCTATTACATATTTAGGTACATTGATTTAAAGACTTTTAACAAGAAGTACTTACATAAATTACAATCTAGTATTTTCTCAGCGCAAACTTAAAAATGAACTGAAATAATCTAAAAATTGGAATAGAATTCGAAGTTTGAAATTTAATTTTTTTTTTACTTACCATCTTTTTTCAGCCAGTTTTTTTATAGCGGATCTACCCATAACAAAAAGTTTAGCTAATTTAGAAGTTTGCCTCTTTAACCGAAATGGATGGGAAAAGTTTTTCTCCATTTCTGACATTGTATTTCTAGTACTGAAACCTCAGCCGGTCCAGTATAAATCCTTACAAAAAACAGTATTGTTTGCCATCAAAAAGTTGTGCAAAATTACAATTTTCTTGCTAACTGTACATTTTTTCCAAAATCTGTAATTGCAGTCCAGAATATCTAAAAAAAATTATGAATAGTCTCTTAAAAACGTTTTCCTGTAACTATAATGGCTAAGGTACCGGCCTTTCTTATACAGTGTCAAAATATCAAAATATTTTCATGAACTGGTATTTTTTCCGGCACTTTACCAAGCGCGATAAGGTATAAGGTATAATTTGACGGCCTCGGTGGCGCAGCGGTTTGGCACGCTGACTGTAAGACCGAAGGTCTCGGGTTCGATCCCCGGCCGGGTCAAACTAGGAAACGAACTTTTCTAGTTTGTCTCGGGTCTTGGATGTTATCTATGTATTTATTGTATTAAATCTATCGTCGAGTTAGCACCTATAACACAAGTCATTTAGTTGTACTTAGTATAGGGCTAACGAGATCTGTGTAATATGTCCATGAATATTTATTTATTTATAATTTTAGACCTATACAAAAGCAAAGATAAAGAAAGATTTGCTAAAGATATCAGCTGCAGTCAGTGATAAGATGACCTTCGAGCATATAAACTGACCTATACCAAGACGTCCAGTAACGAGATTCATATCGGCCCCACATGAAAAATGCAAGCGTTGAGACCTTGAGTTGTGAATGTGAGTTGTGACACTGATGTACTTGCTTAGGTATAAATACATTTGTTAAATAAACCAGACTTGTATCTTAGGTATGTTTCACAGATAAATAAGTTTAATAATACTGCAAAGATACATACTTGACCCAAGAAGTCATTGGATAAATAACCATATTTATCCGTTTTCAAATATAATAAGACTTGTGAGTTGAATTTCTCCTATCAAAAGATTTCAGTCAAAAGTGTTGCGTTATCAGTTATCACTTCTATTTATCACTAATAATATGATATTAGGTACTTTCGCTGATGAAGGGAAGAACCAGCAAACTCACTGTCACTGAGTCAGCAAACTCAGAGCCATCGTAAACAAAGACGTCCAACCAGGAAGCTCCACTAATAACTTAATGCGCGATTCACCCAGCCCGATTAGAAATAAACTTAGTGGCGGCACGGCGTCCTACGGCACACTACACTGCTAATGCTACCGGAGGTTCACGCTGCACAAAAGAAGGGAGTCTTTGTTGTTATACTATTTTTATTTTTAATGCACTAACCCGTGTTAAGGACAATTTTAAAAACCTATTTAGAGGCTAAAAATTCCACCCATGCCGGGATTCGAACCCGCGACCTCTGGCTATCCGTGCCAGCGCTCTATCCAACTGAGCTAATGGGCGACTCACCGGCATCAGTGAAATAGTATAAATAGGTTTATACTGGCTAAATAGGTTTTTAAAGTCTTTGTTGTGTTTAAAACCGCTGAAATTACATACATTAATTTGCGTTCCACGCGCGATGACTTGCCAGTTTATGACCGTCATTTTCATGGCGTACATTACACAGCATCTTTTACGCGATCAATGAGTTTCAAAAACGTTTGTTATGCATACGACGCAAGAGTATGGGTGCGTTCACGTAAGTCCTCCACAGTACACAGTTGTACGATTTAGCCTACAACGAACTTTCAAATACATTTCAAATACATCGACAAATAATTCTAAATTTTAACACCCCGGAGTCATCAAAATTCTTTTTCTCGATAGAGTTGAAAGTTACGCGATGCAAGGGCAGGAATTAATTAAGCTGAAAGGTTTTTAGTCGCAGTATAAGTCAGGTAGTTAGTTTATAATTAGAATGATAACGCTTATTAGGTAAACTGCCACAATCAAGGAAGTAAGCCACAATGCAGACAACAACAAACAAAGAGAAATTCGATCGCAAAAAGCCAACAACATCCGTGAGGCAAGGCCGCGTGAAGGTAGAGAAAACCTGAGACGGCTGAGAGCTTGTTTGTTTATTTAGTTTGCGTTGCATTCACATTGGCTAGCAGCGACGCCCAGACTCGCTGCGAAGTGCGAGAGATCAGAGTCCATCGGCTAGCTAGATGTTGCAATGTGTGTGGCTTGTTTTGCAAAAACGCCGCCGCTGGCAAGGCTGTCGACATGACCGTACCGTGTAGCCGGATGTTGTCGGCAACAACTCTACTGAACGAGTCTTACAACCTACCGAATTAGATACTGTATCACAATGTCGTTCACGCGAATGGCACAAACATAGACCTTTGACAGCAGTGGGGTAGAAGAATGCACTAGAGCTTTGTAGCTAGCTATTTGAATAGAATTTGTGGGTATACCGATGTGTCGGTCCTTGAGTACGATTTTTTATAAATTTTGATGAATTACGAAAACAAGTATTTTCTAAGGTTACGAGCAGTAGTTACGAGTACACGAGCAGTAGACATAATTAAAACTGTTTTTATACGGATTTATGCTCGTTTATTATGCACTTTTTTAGGTGCCGTGGTCCCGGATGACTGTCATCCGGGACCACGGCACCTGAAAAAGTGCCGAAACGTTGGAAAATTATAAAAAATGTAATAAACGAGCATAAATCCGTATAAAAACAGTTTTAATTACGAAAACAAGTCAAAGGACTTGAGCTCTAAGCAAATAACCGTTTGCGCAAAACGATTGCTCAATCAGGGATACCTTGGTTACGACTTTTAGAGCTGCCGGAAAACCGTTTTTTGCAAACATGAAAACGTGCCTGTAATTTTAATTGTAGAATACCTCTATTGTAGAATAAAAAGGTTTTAGGTTTTAGTTGACATATCACAAACTTTGTATTTCTTCTAATTTTTTTAAATTAACTTACAAAAAATTAATTACATTTCCATTCTGTGCAGTATATTATGTTACAATAATTCTAGGATCGGCAGACTAAATACATTAGTCAGAAAACATTTTATTACGAATACCATAACATTTACATACAGGCACAAACATTGCTTCTGGCCCCACACTAGGATACCCTGTGTCGTGGGAACCAGAATCAGCGACATCTCAAACATGTAAACATCCAAGACCCCAGGTCTTTTTTTTGTCTCCAGAAGGGGTTCGAACCCGGGACCTCTCGCATGGTAGGCAGATCCGCTGCGCCACTGAGGTCGTCAACTACTATTTAATATTTTTACTAACGATATTGCACTAACAGAGCTGTCTTGATAAAATTACATGAACCTTTTTTTTTGTAAGAGAACCACGTTCTCTTACAAAAAAAATATTAAAGTGCTATTTTAATTACTTACATAGAAGAGAACAATAACATATTTTTTTCTTCTTGCTGTAGTCGCCGATTCTAATAGTATATTTGATTACAAGTGCGGAAAGGCTGTCATTGCAAAGAGTTCCGACAAATGTCTACCCGAGACGAGGCGCAGCCGAAAGCGAGGGTTGACAGTCGGAACAAGTTGCAATGACGGTTCCGCACGTGTACTGAACGACTATTTTTAATACAATTGCGAAAAAATGAAGCAATTTATTAAAATAAAATTATTTGGAAAATGGCGCCAACCGTAAAAGAATATAATTATGCAGAGATTTTTTTTTCTTCACCCATTCTGGTAGGCATAGGGAACAGTATTCAGATTCAGTAGATTTTTTTTATTCATATGAAATTTAATGAGATGAAATGAAAAAAAAACCTATTAATAAAGTAATGAAACAAATTATTAGCTTCTTTTTAGAAATATACGTATTTGCATGAATCATAATTTTTTTCAAATCATAAATGCGAATCATAACAATGGGCGTTTTTCCTCACAGATAAATACTGTAGCAATAACTGTCAAATTCGGTCTATTATCTGTGGTTTCCTTATAAACCATAGAGCAGTGCACGGAGTTTGACAGTGGTTCCAACTATATTTGACATGAGGAAAAATACCCAATCTATGATTTTTTTTAGTAAAAACTTCTTGGTGTTTTTTTTTAATAGGCATTATTTTGACAGTAGGGAATGAGAACGCACTAGTGCGGGAAAGGTAAAAAAAAGCACGAGTGTGTAATAGCCCACATCCCGCACGCTATACGTCCCTGCAATACGCCACTTTTTGAGCAACTGTATTAAAAAAATATTTCTCGATGGACCTAGAAGTGTATCTAGTAGCTGACGACATGCCTCATGTATATGAAAATTGTACATAATATTGTATAAGAGTGTAATCGAGTTTTTTCATTCCTCCGACATTCTCATCGATGTAGTTTAAATATGTATGTACGATGGGCACAACCCTACGCGATAGAATTGGGATTGCCGATAAAAAAAGTTATTTGACAGGAAGGGTTGTAACAAGCTGGAAATTGGCGTACTGACAGCATAATTTTCCTCTATTTATTTTTTTCTCATATCGAAGATTCGTGTGCGGGAGTAGGAACACATTTAGGCTGGTTTACATTTGCTAAATTTCCGTGCTATTTAAGCATTGATTTTTAAGCATGCTAAATAAAAGAGTGCTAAAAAAAGACGCCGATTTACATTTGCTATTCTTTTTTCATCATAAAAGATAGAAAATGCGAAATAAGCACTCGCATTGCAAGTCGAAAATATGGAATCTGCATACGCATTGTCTCTTAGAATTTTGTTTTTGTAGCTTTCACTGTAGGAATCCCACAGGCACTCATGTTTTTCATATTCGTTTATTAGTTTAATTGTTAAATCGCGTGTCCATTTTACTTGCGACGCCATTTTTGTTCCTTTTTTTTTTAAAGCACAGATCATGGATAAAAAATCTGACCATCAGTCAGAATTTTTTGCCGAATTTTTTGCTGATAAAAAGGAAAGCGTATTTACATTTGCTAAATGCATGCTTTTTAGTATGGTCTAAAAAAGCGTGCTAAAAAAGTATAAAAAAATAGCAAATGTAAACCAGCCATTAAGGTCATGGGTTTTTAAACTCAATTTATGGTTATCATTAATCTGAAACCAAAACACGGATGTCAAAAAAGACGGATGGAACCTTCTATAATCACACACGAGTGAAGCAGACAAATGGCCGCCGTCTCTTTATGTATTTTTTTTTTTTTTTTTTAATAATATTTTGGCCTGGATACAAGTCCTTTGGGCCATGTCTTTGTTTTAACTTTCACTTTCTTGTTTTATGCACTACACTTTATAATATTTATATATTCTGCACTGTATTTTTTATATAGTTAAATATTGGCACGAAACACTTTTCATTTTGCAATAGGTCGATGAGGCGGCGGGAAGAGTTAATGTTAATCTGTACTAGATCACCGATTTCACTTGCAAGCACTTGTCTTTGCATTGAAAATTGACGACACGAAAAAATAATATGGTCGATGTTAGGATTTTCATCACTGTTGCAGTATGGACAAGTTCTGTAGTTACTAATTTTGAGTCTTGCGAGGTGTGCAGGTGTTTTATGGTGGCCAAATCGTAGTCTGTTAATCGTACATATAAAATCCCGGCTTGCACATTTATATTCCCTCTTGGAGTACCATGGCTTCAGTGGTAAGTCTTGTTGGACGCTTCCATACCATTTGCCCTTCTCTTCTTGATCTTTACTCCATGTCTCTTTCCAAAGTTGTATTATCTCACCTCTCATCAAACCATAGTAATCAGTTAATGGAACATTTATTACATATTTCAAATCTAATGCATTAGTCCCTTCATATGCAGTCTTATCGGCCATCTCATTTCCCGAGATGCCTCTATGGGATGGAATCCACATAAAAGCTATCTCTATGCCGCTAGCAAATAATTTGTATATACAATCTTTTATTAGGTACAATAAATAATTAGTTTTAAAGCAAAGTTTAAGGCTTCGTAAACCTTTTATAAGACTCAATGAATCAGTTAGGACTAAATATTTCTGACATTTATTTAGGTGGTGGATCAATTTTATAGCCTCTAAAACTGCATAAGCCTCCGCTGTGTATATTGAACATTGGTTATCCAAAACAAAACTTTGAGCAAATTTTGTCTGAGGATCATAAACGGCTGATCTTACATGGTCATCACTTTTGGAGCCATCAGTGTACAAAGTATAAAATTGTGAATTCTCATCTAAAAACAATAACATATCAGCATTTGAATTAATTGTGTTATTTTCAATTACTGTGATGGGATGAGTTATGCTATTAAAAGAATGGAAATAACATGGCCATTTATTATTAATTTTAATATTTGTGCATTTTCCTTTAACTTCCAGATAAATGCGGAAAAGCTCAGGAGATGTACTTTTCAAAATGTCAACTGCATCAGCCAATGGTCCCGTAACTGTTACCAGGTTAGGAACTATCCTTTCAATAACATGACTCTTATTTGATGAGAGCAACTTAATACAATATCTTTCTGCCAATATGATTCTTCTCAAAACAAGGGGCATAATGTTAGTCTTAACCTCCATGGCCCTTATGGGTGTTGAGCACATTCCTCCAGAAATTATGCGCAAAGCCTTGTTCTGAACTATA
Source organism: Yponomeuta sedellus (assembly GCA_934045075.1). Lineage (NCBI taxonomy): Eukaryota > Metazoa > Arthropoda > Insecta > Lepidoptera > Yponomeutidae > Yponomeuta > Yponomeuta sedellus. The sequence goes on from OW203731.1 coordinate 11,866,110, forward strand.
TCTAATCTATGTACATAAGGGCTATTCAAATAAGCTAAACTACTATAATCAAAATGACTTCTAACAATGGCTTTATATAATATAGACAAAATGTTGGGGTCTGCACCCCAAGATACACCTGCTAGGCATCTTAAAATGTTCAAGCCTTTCAAAGCGTTTTTACAAATGTATTTTATGTGTTCTTCAAAATTTAATTTTTCATCGATAATTACACCCAAAAATTTGTGTTGCGATACTCTCTGTATAACTTCATTACTATATGTAACATTATGAGTAGGATTTTCCTTACTAAATATCATCAAGCTGCTTTTAGAGGCATTAATTTTGAGATGCAATGTATCATTATAATAATTGTTTAATTGTTCTAAAGCTATATTAATATTATCTATTGCTATTGATAAATTAGAATGAGAGCTGTATATTGCTAAATCGTCAGCAAATTGCAAGATATTTACATTTGTGGTATCAACATATTTACATATTTCACAAGTGTATAAGTTATATATTAAAGGCGAGAGTGTAGCACCCTGCATTGTGCCTTTAGATGCTAACTCGGGTCCATGAAAAATATTATTATATTTTACATAGATTGTCCTATCAGTTAAGAATTTATATATCCATTTTGATACTTGTCCAGGAATATCCAGACTACCAGTCAAGATCTTAACTAGTATGCCTGGGTCAATACTATCAAAAGCACCTTGTACATCTAAAAACACACACACTGTATGTAACTGAGCATTTTTTGCTCTTTTCAGGTCAGAAATAAGTGAAATGAAGCTGTCTGCACAACTACGTCCTCTACGGAAACCAAATTGAAAATTTGGAATGACAAGATTTGACTCAGCATACCAATCGAGACGATTTTTCAACATATTTTCAAAAATCTTACCAAGACAAGATGAAAGTGAAATTGGGCGGTATGAGCTTGCAAGATCGGGTGGTTTATCAAGTTTTAGTAATGGAATCACACATTGGATTTTCCATGAGTCTGGAATAATTTTTTGTTGCCAAAGATTATTAAGAATTTCGAGAAATATGGCTTGTATTGATTCATCTAAATTTTTAATTACAAGATATGGGAAATCATCAAGACCTGGAGACGTATTTCGTCTAGATTGTAGACTCAATGTGAATTCAGTCCATGAAAAGGGTTCTAGTAAAAACTTTGATTTAGGATTCTCATTATTAAGGTCAAAATAATTATGGAATGTATTAGATTCTACCAAGTTATTACTGTCTGAAAGTTTGGACAGAAAAGGTTGAACAAACTCGTCTTTATATGATCTGTTGCTAGACCTGACACCTTTAAACATTTTAATAAGATTCCATATTTTACTAATTGGAGTAGTTCTATTAAAAGTTTCACATAGTTCACCCCAGCTATTCTTTTTTTGATCTTTTATTGTTCGTTTTTTAAGTGCATCTAACCGTTTATAATTAATATAATTCTCTATGGTAGGGTCTTGCTTGTACAATTTCAAAGCATTATATGATTCTACAACACTTTTTTGACATGTACTGTTCCACCAGGGCGCGGGGCTTTTACTGCGGAAGCTATTTGGTCTGACAAATCGTGGTACTACCATCTGTTTGAGGTTATCAAGTCGAGAGCAAAAGTCATTATAAGATACCATTGGATCGTCATCTTCCAGTGACATGTTGGAGAAAATTGATTTCGAAAGTTCATGAAACTTATTCCAATCAGCTTTATTATATAAGAATTTATCAACAGGTGGATTGACTTGGTATCTATCTATACTAAGGATAATGTTGGTAATAGTTGGGTAATGGTAACTCCCCATAGCATCATCATGCACCGACCAGTTGCAAAGTGGCGCGAGATTAGCACTAACAAATGTAACATCAATTGCTGATGGATTACGCGTAGGATAGTTAACGGTGGTGAAGTTTCCGTCATTTAAAATACATAAATTACAATCATCTATAACATTATACAAGTCTTGACCTCGACCTTTCGTGGATAAACATCCAAAAGAAATATGATGTGCGTTAAAATCACCGCTAACAAAAATCGGCTTAGGGAGATCTTGTATTATTTTACCAAGTCTATTAATTCTTATATGACCACTTGTAGGGGGACAGTATACACAGAGAATAGTTAAGTTACCTATTGCTGAGGAAACAGACACGGCGATTGTTTGGATGTCCTCATAAAAGTTAGTGTCTAAAATATTACATTTTAAATAAGGTTTTATTAGTATTGCTACACCGTTGTGACTGTTAGTTGAATTTTTGTTATAAATATTATAGCCTGAAATCCGAAAAGTATGATGGTCTTTTAACCAAGTCTCATTTAATAAGCATATATCAATAGCTTCATTTTGTAAAAAGTTCATAAGTAGTTCTTTTTTATTATTAACACTCTGAATATTATACTGTGCAATACGTAATTGTGGTTGCGATGTTGTGTTACAATCCATTATATTGTCAGATTTTTAAATAAAAGGTCTTTTATTGACGTCCTAGTAATAGGTTCGTCATCAGTTTTGTTTCCTAGCTGAACTAATGTAGCTACGAGAGCTCTTATTACCTCTTCATTTTCTACAATTATTTGTTTAATGCTTGAGGTAGTGGAGGGGGCCATAGCCACATCCTCAGGCAGAGACTTTGTATTATTTGCATTGTCTGCGGTTTTAGAAGGCTTCAATTTATTTACAGTATTTACTGACTTTACTGCATTATTATTTACAAATTGTTTATTTACAAATTGCGACCTGTCTGGTAAAGGAGGGAAATCTGTTTCAAGATTTGTGCCGCTCACAACACTTGCATAGTTAATTGATTTCTTTTTTTCCAATATTTTCCTCATTTTAACTGGACAAGCCCTTGAAACAGCCAAATGAGGTCCGTGACAATTAACACAACGGAGCTCATTGGGCCGGTCACAATCTCTATAATTGTGCTCGCCACCACAGCAACTACACATCTGTTTCCCATTGCAAACTTTCGCCGAGTGATTAAATTTAAAGCATCGAAAGCACTGCTGCAGAGGAGGGACGTAATCGAATACACGATACGAGAATAAATCGTACTGGACACTATCCGGGAGGGAGTTTGACAAAAAAGTGATACTGACAGTTTGTATGGGGACACGTTCTTGACCGTTTTTCCTTGTGAAGCGACGAATGGCAACAATGTCGTATTTAGAAGTAAGTTTCGTATACAATTCTTTGGTCGAAATGTTGGTTGGAACAAAACGGATGACGCCAACGCGCTCTATCTGTGCTGCCGGGATGTAAGCTTTGAGCTTGTATTTGTCCAGGAAGGAGTTATTGTTTAGGAAGTTGTTTGCGGTGTTGTGTTGTTTAAAAACAACCGCAATTTTGTTCGCGTTAATACGGCGAATGGCCACGACACCTTTAACATCTGTAGCAAAGATGTGGTTCAAGTAAATAGGGCTTTTGTTGCCCAAACGTTCTTTCTCGGTGCTCTCGACAAACACTTTAAATTCACTAATTGTTGAGTTCTCTGGATATTGTCTTTTATAATTGGGTTTAAGAAATGGCTTAGTATACAAAGTTGAGTCACTTTCCTCACCACTACCGCCGCCAACATCGACTGAAGTCTCTTTGCGTTTTTTAGGAGTTTTATGGGGATTATCCCCATGACCTTCATTCCCCTCCATACTGGAGGGGAAAACACACTATTTACACACTATTTATATGCTATTTTAAGCAGTAAAATATATAAAAACTGAAAATCAAAGTTTTGAAAAGACCGCCAAGTTGAAGTTCCCGCCAAGCTCTCTTTATGTATGCGTGCCATCGGTGTTGCCAGACTAATATCACTTTGCCCACTTTTTCAAATCAAAAGAATCAAGGTGCTTCAGGTTGCTAACTAGCGCCACCAATGGAAAAAAGTCATAAGTTGTGTTATAATACGTTTTATTTTAAAAGTGAACATCAAAAATTTTAACAACTGGGACAACTATTTTTTAAACATACAGTCTAGAAACTAGAATCAACAACCAAGGACCTCAATCACTTTCCGCCAAAAACAGCCGGTTTAACAGAAATCCATTAAAGTTCTAATCTATTGATCATATGTTCTAGACTGTAAGTTTGAAAAATTGTTATCACAGTTGTTAAGATTTCTCATGTTCACTTTTAGATAAAAACGTTCTATAAAAAAGTTATGATTTTTTCCATTGGTGGCGCTAATTAGCGCTCCGAAACGCCTTAAATCATGTTATCAAAAAATAAAGTAAACTTACCTAATCTAGTGACGGTTTCACTTTTATCATACTACTGAGTGACTTAAAAGGCTTTTATGAAGAAGGTGGGGCCTCGATTGAGGGATTGGTTATGACTAGAGATCGGATAATCGGATGCATATTCGCATAAAGTTGAGATTGATAGCACTTTCTTTTAGTTTGTTACTATAGAATCAAATCGGGTGTAACTATATTTACTTATTTTAAGGTGCTAATATGGAGTGAAGTACTGTATAAAAAAAATTTGGTAGTTTTGGAATCGACAAATTGTTTTTGTAGCTGATACCTATAGCAACTGACTCTTATTTTTTCTTAAATTTTTAAAACATTGATAAAAACGAATAAGAAACAAGAATTAGAAAGAGAAACTAATTACATTTACAAATTAACGTGAAACAGCGTCACCAACTAACTCACGCGCTCAATTTACTCATAGTATCACATGTGACGAATAAGTGGAAAGTTTAGGATACAAAATATCTAAGTAATATCACTGCCACCTACAACGGTGGCGGGTGTTTGACAACTTAACTAATATCAGCTGGATGTCAGTTGTCAATAATTTTTGTAGGTAGGTCTTGTTTTTTTATGTTTGTGGTATAGCCATTGGCACTATAAAAAGAAATAGACGGCTCATGCACAACGTTGTTAGATGTCCACACACAGCACGGCTTGTACAGAAATGAGGCGGCAAATTTCATACAATTAGATATTTGAAGATAATAAAGATATGTTATTTTATAAGGGTTACGGTTGCGTATTTCTATAACTCCAAAACTACTACTATAAAAACACCAATAAATGCAACAAATACATATTTCTCCACTTTTCGGGAATTTTTTCCGAAAAAAAACTGGTACCACTGCGGTATTTGACATCCCAATATTTGTAAATAAAGAAAAGTAAACAAAACCTTATAAGGAAAAATATCACGAATCAGTAACTTAAAACATTACTTACGCATGGTAGGTGCTCCCATGAGACTTATTGCATTTTTTCGAGAAGTGTTTACACCACCGTACCACACAAGACGGCATTTATTAAAATTTTCTTTTGTGTCAAACAAGACTTACTGGCACTGCTGCCCGGAGCGTAATGGCGGCAGAGTGACCGACTTGGTGTATCTGTGTGAGTTAGCTCGTGTATGCACACGAAAGTGTAGGACTAGGGGTGCTTCACACCCTTTCAATGCGAGATGGCATCCGTCTTTTTTTGACATCCGTGAACCAAAAGCGTTTATTGACACACAGGAAATCAATAAATCTGTGGATACATTTATCAGCGTAAATTATAATAATAAAATTATGTATAACTACATAGTATTAAGACTTATAGATTACTTAAAAAGTGTCTGACATAGGCATTACTTATTTTTTTAAATAATAAAACCGTTGGCCTTTCGGTCGGACGGACGGGCGTACAACAAAGTGATCCCAGGGTACCGTTTTATCACTTTTAGGTAAGAAACCCAAAAAAATATTCATAAGTAAATACTGTATATAAAGTAAAACCTTGTGTGATTATATCCCTCCCTATAATCCCTAAATTTTAAGAATAATACTAAGAATATAAAAGTATTTTTTCAGTAGACTAAACGAACAATTAATAAAAAACGGCCAAACATGAGTCGGGGGAGGAAAAGCCAAAGAAAATATTTTTTAAGCATAACACAAAACCTACAATGCGTCATTGCCATTACGAAAAACCCAAGGTTTTTTTAGTATCGATAGCAAAATTAACCTACCAATTATTATTTTTAACCGACTTCAGAGAGAAAGGGGTAGGTTGTCAATTGGACGCGTATATTCCTTTTTTTCCTAACTGTCTGGAATTTCGATGCCAGCTGTATGAAAAGTACGGTGTTTGTTTTGATAATATTATAAGTTTGGAACTGGTTTCATATCGGTACCGACGAAACGGTTTTGTTATTTTAATATACCATAACGTTTAATTTAAGAAAGGGACTATTTCTCTCTCTTTATGATACAACACTATATGAGCGAGAGCTAAATAGTTGTCCAGCACCTGTCTCTTTCTTTAAGGCGCATCGTGGTGCTAACTAGCCCCACCAATTGAAAAAAATCATAACTTGTTTTGACTGTGTTCTAGACTGTAAGAATTCTAAAAATACTTGTCACAGTAGTTAATATTTCTCATGTTCACTTTTAGATAAAAACTTGTTAAAAACAAGCTTTGATTTTTTTTTCAACGGTGGCGCTAGTTAGCACCTTGCCTTAATTAGTAGTACACGTTACGCATTGTGCTGTGTGGTGGTGACTTCGACTCGCACTTGGCTACTTTTTGTAACTTTTTTTATTATTAATCTGACCTTAAAACGACCCTAGGTCGTACGAGGTCAGACACTCCGTATTGAAACGGGTAAGCAAACCGCTACGTACGTAATATGCTTTGTGTAAACACGTAGTTTTCTACAATAGATATTCCTCTAAATAGCAACAATATTTACATACGATATGACATTTTATAGGTGGGTCAGGGTCCGTAAATGTAATCCTCCCCTTGCATAGGTAATCAGCAATTAAACACAGATTAAGTAAATTGCCGCTGAGGAGTGTATAAGAGGAATCGTATTATTATAAAATCGCCGTTATACTTGTAAAATAGGGCAAAGATATTGAAACACATATACTGATATTGATTCTTTGTTACACTATGTACCTACGCTTTCCGGTATGTCGTATGGACACAAAGAGCTACACATCCGGGTCCTTATTAACCCAGCCAGATACAAACAAAACTTGTTGCAAAAACGCCCACAGTTGAGTGCACCTATGTAGCTAAAGGTCAATGTGCTGTCGACTACTAACACAACGAAAATGCGGAAGGCTTGCAAACCGGTTTCAGAGGCACTTATTATTCCCAAAACGCGATTTGTTTTAACAGTCCTGTCTGGCATTCGCAGCCTTCCTATCACAGTGAATAGTACGTTGAAACCACAGAACAGAGAGTGGTTGATACAATGAAGATGTGCCTATTTCCTGAGTGAGTGCAAACGACAACAGCGCCACGCCGCCGCGGCATTCACGCAAGCCCGGTCACGTGCTGCGTTTGTTTACAAACACGCCGCCCGCCACCCGTGAAGGCTACCATTACCAGATACAGCTACGTCGTTGGACACAATCGCAGCACAATAATACTATTAACAGACGATCGAACTTGGTACGGGCCGGGCAGCGGATTGGGCGTACCGTTGGACCAAGCGAACACGAAATAGTTAATTATGTTCGGCAGATAATTTTACGGACGAACGGATATGGTATGGAGCGTACCGAATCCGCTGTCCGACCCGGGCAAGTTCGATCGTCTGTTAATAGTATTATTGTGCTGCGATTGTGTCCAACGACGTAGCTGTATCTGGTAATGGTAGCCTTCAATACTTTTAAGCAGCTCCGAGTCGGGCAGAGGAGACCAGAGGCCAATTACACGCACCGAATCCTGCCGTAATCTTTACGTTTGCGATACAAATTAATAATATGGGATTTGAAATTCCATATCGATTCCAAAATTCACCGCGCACTTAATCCTTACGGATTCCTAGCGTCTGGCTCTCACAGATTTCTATAGGATTTGGTGGGGATAATTAGGCATTTGTGTCCATTTCATAGAACTACACTCATGGTTACCCTGCGAAGTCCCGATCACCACATGCTGAGGTGGCTCTCGACTCGAGATCCGTTCTCTCTGCGACGAAAGAGAAGGGAGTAACTGGGCTAGAACCAGCCCTTTACTTTATTAAGTAGGGAGGGTCCCTAGCCATGAACAGAGATAAATTGAAAGCCCAGCTTGTTGAAGCCCCAAACTCCATGGAGGGGTAAAGGGACCAACGAAGAAGAATACCATTCGTGGTTTGCTAATTATGCTACGATAATTCAATGTACAGTCTATTTATTCTTACTTGACCAATTTAGTAAACAAGATTCTACCCTTAAACTGTAGTCCTAAACTGCCATATTTCCATAAATGAAGTAACCTGGAACATTTTTTTAGATAACACGCTGCCAATTTTATAAACATAGTTCATGATAGTTCATGAATTTGCGAGAAAATGTCTAGTTTAGGCATCTAATCTCAATTTTAAGGTTAGAATCTTGTTTACTAAATTGGACAAGTAAGAATAAATAGACTGTATATTATACAGGCTGACGATAGACCCACAGATTAACAGTAGAAACACCCCGCATCAAATTTTCATAATAAACTACTTGTAGTTTTATGAAACGCGGCCATCGGCCAAGACAAACAGAGAGCCTGTGGCAGAACAGTAACATATAACCATTTCAAAACTTTATTTCATGAAAGTAATCGGTGAAAGCTTTCCGAATGAAAATATTTTAAAGTACATCTTATTAGGGGTAATAGAAGAACGGTTAGAACATACAAACAAAAGATGGAAATGCAAAGAAAATATTTTGTTCCCACTGGAAAAGTCTACAATATAAATTTATAATATAGAAGTATTTTTTTCTATTTTGCCTCTGTACAACTAATACCGGTCATCTTCCATGGTACAAAAATATTCAGAATTTAATGAAAAAACTAAATCTAATACCAAAGTGTTTTGCTATTACGTAAGGCAATTATTTTTCGCAATTGTTAGCTGTAAAAAAATCTGGATTTTGTGATTAATTCAATGTCACTCCAATCTAATTTGCGTAAAACTAATTTATTCATTCGTTCATTTATTCATTCATTCATTCATTCATTCATTCATTCATTCATTCATTCATTCATTCATTCATTCATTCATTCATTCATTCATTCATTCATTCATTCATTCATTCATTCATTCATTCATTCATTCATTCATTCATTCATTCATTCATTCATTCATTCATTCATTCATTCATTCATTCATTTATTTATTTATTTATTTATTTATTTATTTATTTATTTATTTATTTATTTATTTAATATTGGGAAGACTAACAGCACATAACAAAGAGGAACAAAATCATTAAACATGCAGAAGGCCACTTATAAGTCTCCACTTATAGAACTTGTAAACACCTTTTATGTAAAATGCTTAATCCTGATACTTCATGTATAATTAAACGTTAATTCTCATGCTGTGTAAACTGCTTTTGGGTTGCACTAGGTCAAGGCTGATTACATATTTCAAATGCCTAAATACATATTTAGGTAAATAAAAAATTACCAAATAGGGGATGTATTAGCAAAGGGGAAGATAAAACGTACCCGGAACCGGTGTGCGTGCATGCAAAGACTTATGAACGTTGATGAAGCGAAGGTGATCTGTCAGGATCGTGGCGAGTGGCAGTTCCTCGTCTCTGTCTACCCTTCTGTGATACGGGCGTGAGTTTATGTTATGTTAATACAAAATACATATTCCTTTTTAACATAGTCCTATTCTAGTATTGTTTAATCAATGTTGCGCAATACATAGGCAACAGTTCTGAGAGCGGCAATCTGCCCTACCACTCTCCCCGTTATTGCGTTTAAATTTGCGTCACAAACTAAGGCTATACTGTTGCTATACTATTTTAATTTTTTTAATGCATTGTAAAACAAAATATACTTTTGAAGTATACATTTAGTTTTACAAGCATATATTTGTGTTTTCCTATGCTTACTTAGTAACTTCCTATATGTATTGATAAAAAAGTTGTTTCCAAAACTATTAATTTACAGTATCACATTTTCTTAATCTAACAATCTAAACTAAAGTAACAGGAGCCTTAAACGTGGTTGTTATAAGAAATTTGTACCCTTAAACATTCTAAAACTTAAGTGCGCATCAGAAACTGGAGGCTCTGGCTAAATCCATTAATCAAATGCACGTTGGCTAAATTAGCGTCGGCTGACCTGAAAACTACGTAACAATTGTCTGACTAACCTGAGATGCTATTGCACATAGCGATTTGGGCAACAGCGTCTACTTAGCGACCTTCTCAAGCAGCAAACTTAGTCGTTGCGTATATCAGTCAAAATATGCGTTGTAAACGAACTTTATCGACTTTGTACAGCGAAGTCACGGCCTCTGTGTCGTAGCGGTAGTGCATCTGCCTACCATTACCATCGAGAGGTCCCGGTTTCGAACCATGGCTGGGGACAAAAAAAACCTCCAGGTCTTGGATGTTTACATGTTTCTGAAGTCGTTGTTTCTGGTTCCCACGACACAGCGTATGCTAGTGTGGAGCCAGAAGCAATATATGTGCCTGTATGTAAATGTTATGTTATATTCATTGTCTTAATAGTTCTTTGAAACAGGCCGCTTAAGCTAAGACCCAGCTCCTGTGAGCACGGTTACGCAAACGGCCTCGCATAGCAGGCGAAGAAAGTCAACTGCACAAACAGCATGAGTCATCACGTTTACAGCTTCGCATAGAACGAGTTGCCGTACTAGTCCACGTTCTTACCTTGTTCCGCAATCGCAACCTCGTTGTGTGAGTATGACGCCTTAACCTAGTTCTGGCGGCCGCCCTTGATGTTGGACACCAGCTGCTGGGGCGCACGCCGTTTCTAAACAAAGAGAATTATACTTTAGCGAAATATATTTTCATGAATGAAGCGGTCGAGGTTTGTCAGGAGAGGCTATTTGACAGTATGAAAAAAAGTATTAATCATATAATAATTATGTTTGTATAAATAAGTAGCTGACCCAGCGAACTAACAGTCGATTCTTTATTTTATTTTTTTCTCTCCGTAAATCAATCAGTCAAAGTACGAACCATCCTCGTACTTTTAGGAATATTCTAAATAAACAATTAATGAAATCGGTTCAGCTGCTCTCGAGATTTGCGTTTACCAACACATTTAGCGATTAATTTTTATATTATAGAAAAGATGAGTCTTAAAAACTATTTTTTGACTAAAAAAAATGGATCTTTTCTGCAATAAAACACTATGAAACTTGATTATTTTGTATGTGTAGCAATTTTATCTAAAACGGCCAGCATTGGTCGAATCAATAATGATGTCACACAGTAAATATAGCGATCCGAGAACCCGAGAGTTGACTTGACGTTTGTTTAGCAGTGACGTCACTAATTCTTGAGCGACGCCATATTTTTCACGAACGTTTTGGGGGCTTATTTTAAAAATAAATATTTCTTTGTTTTTTTTAGAAAAAACGACTTGATAGATTTAAAAATTATCACATTCTGAGCACTTATTAAGAAACAAGAAAAAGTTGGAGTTGGTTTTGAGAAACATGTCAAATAGCCTAGCGTGAGTTGGTTGGGGTGAAGCGTTCGGGCGCTGTGGGCCGAGAACTAGATAATGTATTTTCGTTCTTTAATTTTATTATCATTAAATTATATACGTAAAGCATGTCCCGAAAAAACATAGAATTTGCAGGCTTAATACAGGCCCAATACGGAACGATAAACATTTTACACGCTGCAATGGCCCACGATGAGTGTCTTTGAGTATCGATGAGGGATTCACTAGGTCGATCTTAGCCGTACGGCAAGTCTCTAATGGCCGTTTTTACAATAGACTTGACGATAGATTTTAAAATCATCTTCCATAATGTGAGGACACATTTATTACCTATTTACAAAAAAAAACCTATATTGTAGTAATAAATTAAAGTTTATCGAAGGTAAAAGCCATTTTTCTAAAATTATTTTTAATCTGTGGGAAAACATTTCGCAGTGTCATGGCGTCGAATCTGACGTCACGCCCAGGTAAACAAACATCGTAATCACTAATAGTCACAACAAAGCAAGGGTGGAGTTTACCAATATTAACCTAAATCAGTGTTTTAAATCCTTTTAATATGTACTTTCCCCTAATATCATTAAATCTTTCATTATTTGATACTGTCGTCACGCCTATTCCATGCAACGAAACAAGCAGTGTTACCATTACGAAATATATCGTTATAGTTACGCGGTAGTAATTTTTTTGCTGTAAAAAAGTACGACTCGTGAGGCCAAAAACCTTATTTATTACCATAATTATTTGAGTACTTACAAAATAAATTTATTTAAAAAACCAAAGAACAACACAATTTTTAACAGAAAGTAAAATGGGATTATTACTTTTTTGCGTATAGGCCGCACGTATTGATTTGAGGTTTGAGTAACTCATTCATTAGTCTGTGCTCATTCTTCAAGATGTATCTGTCCAAACATTAGCTTTCTTGGTTACATGAACGTTGTTTCCCGTGTCCTCTTGTGATTTGGACAATTTTGGCTTGTTTTTCGGACTGATTGTTATTGTACATATATATTATATGTACAATAACAATCAGAATGACTTTTCGATTCTGATCACCTATTTGTGTCAGCTTGTCCCAATGTTTATCTGAATCTGCAATTTACGTTTACACAACACCGTCTATAAAATTAATGCCTACACTTTAAAATTAAAGTTAACTACTCCAGAATAGTAGGACGAAAATGATGAATAGGTACGATATTACAACCGACGACGTGAGTAGATGCAACACGTCTCATCACTATTCATCACTATCCAACAAGTAACGACTGCGGCCGGATTTAGTATGGAACAAGACATGGCGTGATATTTCATGGGATAATATTATTATTCAACTAGCTTATGCCCGCGACTCCGTCCGCGTGGAAAAGATTCAAGGAACAAAATTTTGCAACCCCGTTCACTCACTTAAGGGTTAAATTTAGAAAAACGGCGAAACACGTGTTCAATCAATCCGCTATTTGACTCTCTTTTCAAGAAGTCTTAAACGGTAAATAACTCTTCCATTAGACCAAAAAATATTTTAGTATATTTTTTGAGGACCTAAAAGCAACATAAAAATATATTTTAAAACTTTATTTTCCTAAACAGCCAAAAACGCGGTCGGCCATTTTTGTCTATGGTTTGAAGTCCAAAAAATTGTAAACAAAGTTTGACATTCAATTTTCTGTAAGTGATCTCTGAGCACAGTGAAATAACAACAACGCAACCACGATTTCATCGAATTTACATCCAAAATATACCAATTATCATTATTGCATTGTTCGAGAATGAAAAAACACGTCAATAAACGGAAGTTGTGGATTCGTGTACCCAGTGAAATTTATACATTCATAATACAAATACATTCGAAAAACTTGGCTCAAAATTGCCAAAAGAGACCCCGACTCCTTATCAGTTGAAACTCGGGTGTATTTATGTGAGGATCACTTTGATGTAAGTCCTATAATATGGCTCTGCCTGAAAGATGTTTGTTTACATACTTAAGATGGTTTCAAGATGGCGGATAGCGTTTTCGCCGTTACGAATTAAACTAGGAAAAAAATTTTTTTACTTTGCAAATTTTACAGCCATCCTGCATACTTACATAGCAAAATCAATAATTATTTCGGTTTCTTACGTTAAATACTATAGGAAATATTCATTTATCGCGTCAAATTTGATATGTGTCAAATAGCGGATTGTGTTCAAGAGCATTTGTTTTAAGTTTCAAGAAAATTAGACAACATTCTTTATACCTCCATATACAAATTTTGGCAACACTTTTCGCCCCCTTAGGGGTATAATTTCAAATAATTCGGTCTTATTCCTTGCCTACATTATAAATAGACCCTCTGTGCAGAATTTCAGCTTCCTAGGTCCAACGGCTTGGGCTGGGCGTTGATGAGTGAGTCAGTCAGGACTTTGAATTTTATTTATATAGATAGATATCTTAACCGCATGATAATTTTGCACATAGGCGAGCTTAATGCTAAGTAGCACTATCTACCAGCTAACGTAAATTTTGAAGGCAAGCTTAGCAGGTAGTGAAAGTTACAATATTAATTAGTTAATAACTTACAATATACTCGTAAATATGTATTTAGATATAGATATATATTCTTAAAAAACCTATTTACTCTTGATATATTATTGTTGGAAATTTAGTTTAGAAAGGGAAAACTATGTAGTTAATTATAACATAAAATAAATAAATACGTAATACTTACAATAAACACAAACCTAAAATTTAGTGATATTTTTCCTATATTTTTTTTTGATATATGACTACATACGAATACTACTAATAATAAATTAAAATAAATTACTAGATTTAGGTAGTGATCCTCATTGGGGGAGGGCTATGTCCAGCAGTGGACTGGTATAGCCTGAAGAAGAAGAAGAAGGTAGTGATCGTGAGCGCTGATTTTTTATATTTCAATGGAGCTATGCTTTGGAGCTATTCCACAGGAAAATTGCTGACACAGTGAAAGAGCTTGAATAACCTAGGATATTCGTTGTGATGGTTTGCGACGACCGACCGAGACCAGTGAAAGTGCCTTTGGATCGTACTAAAAAATAGACTTTAGTTTATTACTTCAGCCAGATGTCGCTGCCTGTACGTAATACAGAGAGTATTGTAGAGGTCCGAAATTTCACTGATGCTAGGACGCCGCCCAGTAGCTCAATTGGGAGAGCGCTGGCACGGTTAGCCAGCGGTCGCGGGTTCGAGTCCCGGCATGGAATTGGGAATTTTTGGAATTTTTAGCCTCTAAATAGGTTTTTAAAATTTTCCTTAGCACGGGTTAGTGCATTAAAAAGAATAATAGACTTTAAGAATGTCACATCGTCGATATAAATCGTGTCAAATGATCAAGTGATTTAAAAACAAAAATCGTCGTTTTGCTGGAACCAAATCAGTCATAAGTGACAAAACACTTCCCCAACTTAAACAACGATTTTATAAGTTTAGTGCCCTGTCCAATGCTAGGTTTATCTACACAATTAGGAAATTCTCCGAAACTGTTCCTTTTAAAAACACTAAATTCCAACAAATTATACGACTATAGGGAAGAGCAGGTGATCATGCTCTTCCACTATAAAGGGAAATTTCCCGCTAGGCAGATCGTATGCCTGGGGACGGCCGGTCCAACTATTGTTAGTCGGACGTTATATTTGTGGTATGTCATTGAAACACTTTAATTGCGCGATGCAGGAATATTGGAGTTTGTAGTGCGCGCGAAGAGTTGACATGAGCTCGCCACATCACTCCCCTTCAAGACCGTAGCTTCGCATAGCTAGGTATGATAGGAATCGAAGTCTGTGCTCTAAGGCCTGCAAGTGCCAGGTGACGCTGAGTCAGTGAGTCGACTAGCGGTTGAGGGTTTTTGGCGGCTAACAGTCACTTCACCGGCGACAGTACCATGGAGACCGCGCATGTGGTAGGAACCGGTGAAGGCTGCTGTACCACTGGCAACGTGTGCTGTTGCTGTGTGGCTGCCGTGCCGAGGGGTTGGAGGAAGATCACCAGCAGTCCCAGTAGTCGGTGCGTTGACTGTAGTGGAACTGATGAAGTGAGAGGGAAGAATGATGGCCTTGCTTTGAGACTGTTTGTATGTGGGGTGCTGCGAGAGCGAAGGAAGGTTGACAATGTTCTGTCAGTGGTCACCACTAGGGAAGAGCGGGTGATCGTGCTCTTCCACTATAAACGGAAATTTCCCGTCAGGCAGATCGTATGCCTGGGGACGGCCGGTCCAACTATTGTTAGTCGGAAGTTATATTTATGGTATGTCATTGATACACTTTGATTGCGCGATGCAGGAATATTGGAGTTTGTAGTGGAAGAGCACGATCACCCGCTCTTCCCTATAGTGGTGAACCCGACGTGATTTGAACACGCAACCTTCCAACCTCGCCACACGACCAATAACAAAATCATCTGTGAATATATGTGACTGCGTCTCTTGTGAAAACGAAATCATTTTAAAGTGAATTTATCAATTTTAACAACCCCATACCTATGGTTTTAATGTTATTACTATTATTGCCCTTGTTATTATTTTCCTTATTCATATATAAAAAAAAATTGAGTCCCTAATTACCCTTAACTTTTTTTTACTTTTAAGCTTCCATTTCGTGGCAGCGTTATTAATAAGTAGGGAATGTTTATGACACATTTTAGCTAGTTAGTGCTTATCGTCTCTGTGCTAAGCCTCGGACAGACAGACAGGCAGGTTGACGAACGAAGGGTTCCTTGTTGACGAAGGATCCATAAAAACAGACAACATGAGTTTCTGTTTATAATGTTTATAATAAACTTAACAAAAAATGTATTTTATAAATTATGAAAAATCTAAGTTTGCTCAAATAAAATCATTTTAAAATGTCCGTGGTACATTGGCAAACAAACAAAGGTTCTTTGTTAAATACGAAACGCTAAAAAACTATTCCTATTCATTTCCTCTGTGCTAATAATAAAGAAAGTGTCTAGTAAACCACCATATAACGTCTAGGTTAAAAAAAACATACAATGTTTAATAGTTTTAAGTCCGGTAAGGGACGTTCTAGGCGGACATACTTTGACCAAATAGGATTTGGCATTTTGTATTTGATTATTACGTGAGGCTTTGGGGAGAGGGGGATCTCAGCAAATATTAAGTAAGTAATTGTTTTTTCCCTGAGTGTAAAATTGCCCATCAAAAATCTCTCACACAATAATATTTATCGCGGTTATCGTCAAAAAGTACTCGTAGCACAGTAGCCCCTCGATACCGATCTTATTTAACCACCACGGGTCAGCCAGCCTTTACGCAAATTAAGCGCATTTAAAAAATCTAACGGTACAGGGGGTCGAAAAAGCCCCAACAATTCTTCACAAAATAATGGACGTCCCCTTGCGTTATATGCGACTTGTGAGCTCACAT
This sequence comes from Yponomeuta sedellus, assembly GCA_934045075.1. Taxonomy (NCBI): domain Eukaryota; kingdom Metazoa; phylum Arthropoda; class Insecta; order Lepidoptera; family Yponomeutidae; genus Yponomeuta; species Yponomeuta sedellus. Next base: position 11,882,955 of record OW203731.1, read on the forward strand.
TGCAGAACCAGTTTAGCAAATGAAACCCTCTATTTATTAGGTTACAATTATGTACTTTATAACAGCACATTTCTATAGGTTGTGACTGTATATAAATCGCACCATTTCCAAAGAACAACAGAAGACTGTATAAGTACAACATATAACATTGTCTATAATTTGGCCCACGCGGCTTTATCCATATCACCTTTATTTTTTAGCATGAAAAATATGGCATAACAACATTTTCCAGAACAGCTAAGTTATTTATATAATCTTTATTACATTAACGGTGCGCTGATTGTTTTTACGGGTTCAAAGATATTTATTTCTCATAAAAAAACTTACTGTTCACTTGAATAATGAGAAAATAAACTTAAATTTTGATTAAAATTATATGGCATGCACCACAGTAAAACTAAGCTTAATATTATTTAACACATGTAGTTTTAGTTTCTTTTTTAAAGCATTCATATTTTCTTCGTCCTTTACATCAGTCGGTAAGTTATTATAAAGTTGGACTCTTTCATAAATCACATTTCCTTCACTATATTCAGTTCACGGTGTTCTTAGTTTAAGTTTGTTTTTGCGTTTGCTTCTTTGATTGTACTGAGTATGTTTCTTAAGTATTTTTTTTATTATGTATGTTTCATATGTATATATTTGTCGGATATCAAGTAATTTAGTTTTTTCGTATAATTTTTTGTCGGGGTGTCATATTTGTAACTAAATAAGATTTTCATGACTTTATTTTGTGACCTATGCAATTTTTATAAATTTGTTTTGCTAGCTGTGCCTCAGATTTATATAAGATATTCAAGGTGTGATTTTACTGATACATTATATATAATATATAAGAGTGAGCAGTTTATAGGAAACAATCTTATGACGTATCATCTTATGTTGGCAGGTGCCAGGATAATTCATTAAAATGTACTATTTTTGATTTAACGTATTGTATAGGAGCTTTCCAACTAAGTTTCTCACCAAGAATGAGTCCTTAATATTTTTCTTCTTTGGATCTATAAATTGTGGCGTTATCTATTGTGAGATGTGGGTACCTTAGGAGTTTTTTTTATTTTTAGCGGTAAATATTACGGATTGTATGTTTATAGTTAATAAGTTATATTTGAACCGGGAACTAAGTAAATTAAGGTCAGCTTATGCAGTAGCAATATGTAAAAGAGAATGCCCAAAATAAAAAGGCACATATCAGCAGCGTAAAGTGTTACGTCTCCGTGGAGGCTGATTACTTATATTGTTTATGTAGACTAAAATGGTCCTAAAATTGAGCTCTGCGGGAAACCATACGTTAAAGATTGGAGATTGCTGCTATATTCAGCTATTTTTACTATTTGTTGCCTGTTTTCGACGTATAGGATTCAAAGCTTTTAAGGGCCGATCCGGTAATCTAGATCCAGTGCTAGCAAGTTTCTGTAATAAAATAGGGTGGCTAATGGGATCAAATGTCTTTTTTAGGTCAATAAATATACCGTTCAATAGATATACATGCTCTAATTTTTCATCAATGTTGTTCCTTATTTCGGTTACTAGATCCAGAATTGCCGTTAATGTGTTTTACTGTTGGCGAAAACAGTAATGCTTATGAAACAAGAAGTTCATGCTATTTAAGTAAACAGTAAGGCAATTGCAAATAACTTTTTCCAATATTATTGAGCACTGGAAGTACCGAAATTGGCCGATAGCTTGAGGGATCGCTTGTTGAACCTGATTTATTTTATGTATGGTACTTACTTTAGCTATCTCCGACTTCAGACTTCACTTTCAGGAAAAATGCCATCAGTCACACATTTATTTAAGCAGTTTGTAAGACTTTCTATTAAAGGCCCTTTTATACAATTGATTGATTTTGTACTATCCATCAATCCCAGTACTACCAACAATTTGCATTCAACCCATTAATAATTTTACTTATTTCTTTTGTTGTATAAGACGATTATTTCACAATTATTTGACTTTTGGTTCTTGGGTTTAATTTATTATTGTATTATTGTGAAACCATGTGGAAATTTTCTTAACTAGTAAAGCACGAATAGTAGAGTTTACAAAAATTAAGCAAAGTGCTAGTTTAATTACTATGTTGTATGAAACAATAATTTAATGACTTACCTACTAAATGTGCTTTAGCCGGCTGACCTTTCCACCCATTTCAGGCGCCCACTAGTGGTCGACTAGACACTTCCAATAATAAATGTTGAAGTATTTAGGTATCGATCACTTATGTAAAATAGTAGTAATAACTACTTACTGACGAATTTCATATATTAATGTATATACCTACCACTTCCTTGAATAACATATATTATTGTCTATATACCTAGTAGATATTCTCTATTTAGTACATAAACAAGAATAACCCCAGTCCCAAAAGCCGATTAGACTCAAGGTCGTCTACCGTCTGGTCTAGTGGTATCTAATATGTACCTACCAAAGATACAAAAGTTTGGTTATGTTTAGGAATGTTTGCAAAATAACAGACATAATGTATAGAATGCACTTCTACCACCCAAAATAAGCTTATGGTATCTAAAATGCTAAATTACGTACATACCATTACAGTTTCAGTCATGGCAAGTGACCTCGATATCATTTTGAGGTATAAATCGTTTCACGGACTTACAATTGACTAAAAGCAACAATCAACGTGTTTCATAAATAAGTACACTTTATTTCAGTCTAAACAGTCGTCAAATAAAAATAATGTTCACTAGTAGAATTGTATTTTTGGCAATTTCCCGAAATTTCACTTGTTATCACTATCAGACATTCAACTTGATCTGTCAATGAACAAAATCAAGAAATAACTACTCTACGCGCCATCTACCGTTAACACGCGGTACCTATTAGAAACAGTGCAAGGCGTACGCCGCCCGCCGCGTGCAAAATAGGTACCTCCACAGAGTACATTATATAGCGACGAGGTACCTCGTCGTCAAAAATTGTCTATGGCATGACTCGCTCGTTGTTCTGTGCTCGGAACTCAGAACAAGGACTAAAGCATAGAAGGAGCCGTAAAATAAAAAGTGAGTAGTGAATAGCTGTCCTTTTTACTCTTGCAATGATTCTTTGTGCCAGAAAGCACAGCTATAGTGTACTCCGCCAAAAAAAAATCACAATCGTACTAGGTTGCCTATAGAAAGACGTAGTTATATCGAGGGTCATAGACAAAAGTAGAAATCCATAAGGATGGGACAAACAATACGAAAACGTCGATACCATTTATTCCTTAACTAAACATTCTGTAAATATAGCAGTCTATATTAATATTATATAGTATTAGCTGGCGCTGCAAACCTTGGTATGCCATATTTATGTAACCAACGATATATTCTCAGCTCTCCAAACTCTTGTTCTCACTTGTATGATGCAAATACACAAATGTCATCAAAATCGGTGAACCAGTTTACGAAGATTTCGATAACATGCACAGTGACATTACATACATACATAACCTCACGCCTGTATCCCACAGGGGTAGGCAAAGACCAGGGACTGCCACTTGCCACGATCCTGACAGATCACCGCTTCGTCAACGTTAATAAGTCGTTGCATGCACGCACACCGGTTACGGGTACTCTTATCTTTCCCTTTGCTAATACACAGTGCACAGTAAGATTGTTATGTTATATTAGATTTACTAAGGTTGTAACTAGTAAGTGCAAAATCTGGTATGTAATGTAAATTTGTATGTATGTACAGCGTGACATAAAAAAAGGTTACATAAAAAAATACAGAAAACTATATATTTCTACAAGTTCAATTTGCATCCAATAAATAAACTTTTATCGATCTAACTATACCTACATTGCGAGCTTTATGCATTCAAAATTTAAGAGCGCAGCTCAAAGAAAAACAAGTATAACAATAACTTGGGGTCGTTTTTTATCCCTAAGTTTGTCTGACATTTATTTCTGACAAATGTTATGAAAATTTATAAAAAACTGGATCATCTAATGTTAATGTAGAAGATGGTTTTAGGGAAATTAAATGAATTAAATAATTTCTTGCAAAACCAGCGTCACACTCACGTTGTTTAAAATTCCTGGTTCCTGAAGAAGGGTAACCTGTATATCAGAAACCAGAGCAGTGCCTTTAAATACACAGGGAATTACAAAAAGCAAGAAGAACACGTGAAATAAAATAATAGGAAAAATTTCAAAAACATTTAATGTTTGTCCTTCTAACCCAGCGACAGTCTTGTTCAGTACAAGTACGAGGGGGTATGGAAATATAAACATTAAAATTCTGGCTATTTAAAAACGTACTTATAAATCGGTAATGAACTTATACAAATTAATTAATATGAAATTATTGATCTTTAAATGATAGTCTGTATTAAAAAATAATGTCCTAACCTAATCTCGTATATGAAACAGTCTTCTTCAAAATGTCTGCTGCAAACGTACGTGATTTTGTTAAATTTGACCATGAAGTCCACATTTGTTGCATTGTGCTTTCTTCGGGTAACCTGAAATAAGAAATTATTAATTAAAAACCACTAAAATCAGCCATAAATACACCCTTTAAGTTCTTTTTTAATTTGACGGCACACTGCAGATTGAAATTCAGTACTGCTGGACACTTTTTCACAATAGTGATGCAATTTGTTGCTACATTATTGTAATATTACTACACGTAGATTATGTAGCAAAAACTATTCAAGTTCATTTTCTATAAGATATCGATATCAACCCTTTATACGTCCCCACTGTTGGGGCACGGGTCTCTTCTTGTATTTCAGGAAGGTTGGGCCATACTCCACCACGGGGGCCAAGTCTGGATTGGTGGAGAATTGTAAGACCAACGGCTTAGCGTGCCTTGTGAAACACGGAAGATATAGAACCTTATTACAAGTTCTAAATTTGTTGAAAGTAGGTGGAATTATATCAAATATTAAATAAAAATAATATCAAAACCCCTTTTGGTAGTTTTTAACTTATCATGCTGAAACTATAAAATAATATCAATAATAATTACATAATCAATAAAAAAATATCAAAGCAATCAATAGCTTCAAACAGAAATGTATTAATCGATAATCATAAACAATCGAATCTGAAACTTCATAGAACGTTACTAAATCAAGCTTTCAAAAGTTAATTAAGATTTAGGGAAATAAACACAAGAAATAAAAAAAAACTTTTTTAGTAAGTATCGATAACTTTTTCATTGAGGTAGTGGGAAAGTCCCATCCCTATCGCCCTAAAATAAACAACAAACTTGTTACTATGATTATTCTGATTATAATCATGATTTATTAAATTTGAAACACTATTCTCAAATGATATTAAAGCTATGTTGCAATTCCAGTAGCTCATAGTCAAAATGCAAGGGAAAAAACCACTGCAAAGTACACAAAATTGAGTCTTACCGATGGAAGCTGATGAAGGTGGTTTTGTTTTCTCTTCTCCCGGATGGGTTTTACATTCCAATATCACACACGCTATTCCGATGTATTACGTATACTCCATACTACGAATATCCACTGAAATCCACTTCAGATTGTCGAACAACCCAAAAAACACGAGCTTTTCGGAGACGCCGCACTCCAACACCTGTTGTCTAACACACTGCCCAATCGAAGGTACTTGGTAGCCCACTACAAGCTGTGATTTTCTAGACATCTCTAATTCGGTAGCATAATGGTAACCAACTTGGGTGGTACGTTTTGTAATATAACATCACACTATATTTTTCTCTGTCTAACACGTGGTTGGCGACGTTTCAAACTAACGAGACAGACATTGTGTCAGGTGTTCATTTTATAACGCTCCCTCTATGCTTTAGTTCTTATTCTGAGGCTCGGAACATCCGTGATGTCGAATGCGGGAGTCTTAGAGGGAATCACGAGGGAATCTACGGCGGGAGTATTACCTATCCTTGTCTATGACGGTGTTCTTTATGTTCTGTGGTGTTTACCTCCGTAGACAGAGAAAAGAATAGACTGGGCCTTCGCGTAGGTACGTTTGAGATGGAGATAGAAGTAGGTACTTCATAAGAGTTGCTAGCATAACCCATAATTCCCAAAAGTATGTTTTGCGTATTTACAAGTTATAAACAGAAAATCGGGAAATAAATCAATACCTCAATAGAACCAAAAAAAAAAAATTAAAATTATACGCGGGACACTCAGAAAGTTTTGAGAAACTAAAAAACTAACTTCTATGAAAAAAATATTTTTATTAAATCTTTTCAAAGAACTCTCCATCAGCCTCTATACCAAGTTTCATGCGTCTGAAACAATTTACAAAACATTTTTTCCAGTCCTCCGCAGACACCTCTTCCACGGCCTTCCCAAACGCTGCTAGCGCGTCTTCCGGCGATGACAACTGTATCCCTTTGAGCTGATTTTAAATTTTAGGGAATTAAAAAGAAGTCACACGGAGCCAAATCAGGATTTTTCAGGCTGTCCATCGTAGGAATATCAGTAGCTCTTGTACTAGTACTTGCAACCCCAAGTGATGGAGAATACGATGATGTAGCCTCAGGAAGAGCCTGGAAAGAACACAAACGGCGTTTTAAAAAAATACCTTTCAAAGTATACTATAGTTTAGAACCTTAGTTAACTATACATTAAGTAGAGATTGAAAAAATAATAGACCCAGGACAAAGACGTAATTTTACATTGAACGGTATTATTTCATCATCAGCCCGGTAAACCCCACTGCTGGGTGTAGGTGGTATATTCACGAATATATTTGTGAGTTAAACCATAGCATAATAATGTACGAATATATTGAATCACTAAAATATACCTATAACTAATATTATTTACACCCTTACACATAATGCATTGAATGGTCTATTCGCAAATATATTTGTGAGGTAAACTATAACATAATAATGTACGAATATATTGCATCACTAAAATGTACCTATAACTAATATTATTTTAGGGAGTCCTTACCGGCAAAAACAGTTTCGGAACGGAACCTTCTGTCAGAAAAGTAGAACTCTTTGTTTTTCGAAAACTATGGGTCTCGACTCTCGAAATGACGGGAACAAACACGGGTATACTTTGTCGGTTGCCAGTCAGTCCAAACGACCCATGGCTTTAACCCATATGGTCCGTAGAGCCTGATCAGCTGGGTATCTGTAAAATAATTTTGAACAATATAAACATTATGTGCCCGGATATCGGGGAAAGACTTGCCAATGGTACGTTTGGGACCTCGTCAAAACAAGGGCCTAACTCGTGGTTGGTTCCTCTGCCTACACCCTCGGGGATATCGGGCGTGAGTTTTTTTCTTCACATTTGGCCTTCCTTGTTTTTGCCAACACTAAATGTATATTAAGTATTAGCTCTGAGTGCTTAGTGCGAGTTTTTTAACTACTCGATCGCGTTAACGTAAACTCGTATTTCTATGGCATCGAGGAAGCGCCACCTAGCTACAAGTATGGAAATTAAAATTGCTGAGTGCGAGTTGTAATGGTTTACGTTAAGAAGTGAACACGTTTACCAGCCAAAACACGAATAAACGCTAGTGCGAGTTGTACTGTGACAGCGTTTTGCCAGTTCGAACGGTTAACTTACTCATACTCATTTAAAAACATATTTAGAGGCTAAAAATTTCACCCATGCCGGGATTCGAACCCGCAACCTCTGGCTATCCGTGCCAGCGCTCTACCAATTGAGCCAATGGGCGACTCACGGCACCAACGGCTTAACGTGCCTTGCGAAGCACGGAAGCGCTCGGAAAAATGCCACTAGCGGTAGACACGGGACGCTCACCCATCCCGTACCTGACCGCGCCTATTGTTGCTTAACCAAGTGATTAATTCCAATCACTCGGTTAGCCTAGGCCACGAGCGCATTAAAAATAAAAATAGTTTACTCATACTCACTGCTCGATTAACGCGGTAGTAAAGTTATTCGGTTGGATCTGTCAAACTCGCACTAAGCACTCTGGTAACACTAACATTATTATAAACCGTCTAAATTAAGATTGTCGCAGTTAGATTACCAATCTATCGTATGAGCGCCTACATAATTTAGACGGGTAACACCAATATATTCCAATTTTAGATTTAGTTTTCACGGCACATATTTATCTAATTTAGGGGTAATTGAGTGCAGAAGATGCATTTTAAACCTTGCCGTAGTCTTGAACATCATAAAAACAGAGATTAGAGGAGAATTAATAGCACTTACGAAATGAAAGGTTATGTTGGCGTTTTTGCGCTCACTGCGGCTTCAACAGCCTAAAATGCTGTAATTTACCATTATATCACTTTCGTCCAATTGCACCGAACACGAAAAGTACCATTTTATGGAGAAAAACACAGATACCTGCCTAAATTTAAAGTAAAACTCGATCAAGCTCAGATTTGACGTGGGTTTGTCTGCCACAGATTTGAAATTTTGAACTGTGGCAAACAAAAAAATCGCATACGCGCGTAAGGGACAGAAGATCATTACTGATTCTCTCTTACACTTTATAAAACTCGTATTTAGTCATCTCTTTCTTTTTTTTCTATGCTTATGTCTCGTCTATCTATTCTCTGTCTACGGTCTACCTCAGAACAATTTTATAATTGTTGTGCTGAGTTTACACATTGTCTAGCGTCGCGTCCACAGTGGTCGCGTCAGTCAATTCCACCAGTCTGATTAGACTGACTGCCGAATGATTGTCTATTCAGTGGACTGATGGACTGATGGACCAAAACCACAGAACCAAAACATAACATTTACATACATTGCTTCTGCCCCCACACTAGGATACCCTGTGAAAAACCTATTAGAGGCTAAAATTCCACCCATGTGTCGGGACTCGCGAGTCGCGACCTCTGGCCAACCCTGCCAGCGCTCTCAGCTTCAAAATTTCACTGATGCCGGGGGTAGTCGCCATCAGCTCAGTTGGGAGAGCGCTGGCACGGTTAGCCAGAGGTCGCGTTTTCGAGTTCCGGTATGGGTGGGATTCTAAATAGGTTTTCAAAATTGTCAGTAACATTTTGTGTGTAACCATTTAACAACTAAGTTTTTTTCTTTTTCAGTAACAGATTTTTTTTTGCAGACATCACCACAAGGTTCGGCACTCAGGATTATGGTTTAAGACGTTTATTCTCATAAGAACAATACCTAAGTTCACTTAAAATGAGAATTATTAATTAATTAATTTAGTCAACATGCATGAGCTTATAAAATAGCAACAGTTTATATCATTATTTAAGTAGACAATAGTTTCATATGTGGGTAGCTGTATGTTGCAATGATTTGTTAGTACAATATCGGCAGCGCACTTTTGTAGGTAGAATAAAAATAAACACTCCAAACACAAGCGATCACAAAAGTTATCGGCTAGACTTATTTACATGGCCGTATTCTGTTAAACAGCTACAGGTAACAATCAGTGGATCGACCAAGCTAAACTATGCGAGCGATGTTTTCGCGGACATGTTGCTAATCTTTTCTTGAAGATGTTGAGTTTTTCTGATTCTTTTATTTTTTTAGGTAGGTTTATACAGTTGTGTTCCCTCAAATTTTATTCTCTTCTTACCATAGTTAGTTCTTGGTGATATAGTTTGTAAGTTGTGGGCATTTCTTGTGTTGTATGTGTGCGTCTTTTTTGTGAAAGATAGGCTCGAATGTGTCGCCTTCATTATTATTTTGTGTATTAACAAGCAGATTTTAAATGTGTAAATTTGGTTTATGTGCATTAATTTAGTTTCCTGGTAGATTTTATCAGTGGGTGTGAGATAGCTATAGCCGAACAAAGCTTTGATAAGTTTATTTTGAGCTCTTTGAAGTTTTTGTAATTACGGCAGGAGTGGTGTACCTACTTATTCCCGTATACACCCATACTTCCGCCTTGGAAGTCCGGACTACGATCTGTGTATGCTGAGGTAGAAGATTTCATTTCATTTGTCCTATAAAAAAATTAGTTTTGTGCATAGGTACCCTTGATCCATGAGAGTTTCAAAAGATTTTATATTTTGTGTTGGAAACCAGCTTCAAAAACAAAATTTTTCTTTATTCGAAACCAGGTTACCTAAAAAGAAAATTCAAAGGTCGCGGGTTCGAATCCCGGTATGGGTGGAATTTTTAGCCTCTAAATAGGTTTTTAAAAATAATTCTGCTTTCAAAAGTGGCTGAAGGGAGTCTAGAGACTGATGCAAGGAGTAGATACATAGTAGATACAGATACATATCGTCGGCTAAGGTCGAAAACTTCATAACTCCACTTTTGATCAAAAATTACTTTTTGGTATCATTCGACGCGGAATTTCTGAACGCATCGTTTCGTATAAGTCTTAAATCCATCAAAAATACACAGTTGACCACAAACAATAAAAAGTATACTGCTTATCTCCAGCGCGCCATTTTGTAACTGTCAAACTGCTCAACTCCCCCCACCTTAGTACATCACGCGATGGCGTAAGGTAAACACGTCCTTTTTTCTCTTTTAAGTGTGTGAAATACAGAAATACCGGCTTGAAGGTATGTATTTTTTACTATTTAGTGTTTACTTAAACTGTATTGATAATATCATAACAAATTAGAATCTAAATTGCGAATAAAAAACTTTGAAACTAGTTTGAACTTTTACAAGTCTATTCGCCCCGGAAAGAAATCTGGTGACCCAGTAGTAATTAACTTAAGGCAACTTACTTATTTGCCAAGTGGTGAAATAAATTACAGATTGGGCTTCAGTGAAGATTGTCCAGAACTGCCACTTCCATGCCGAAAAAGAAATTTTACATTCGTGAATGTGGAGAATCTACCAGCTCTGTACAAAAAATGACTCAAGATCAAGAAATCGAAGTTTGAACATCTACAGCAATTAAAACTTACAATGGAAACCATTCTTTTTACAACTCAATCTTCATGAGGAATTCCTCATGAAGATTGATTCATAGGTGATTGTTAGGAAAACTCATTTTTAAGTTTTAGTTTCTTATAGGTTCCTAATAATATACCTAATCTCTCTAAAGAAGTGCCTAAAAGTATTTAGTAAGTTACTTTATATAATTACCAGTTTTTGATAAAAATATAGCATTTTCTTAAATATAAGGGGTTCAGTACTGTTTTTTTTAGTTGAAGGTTCAAAAAGTGAACTCATCGTTTTTTTTCTTATGGTTTATTTTATGAGTTTTTATTCTGTTACTAGTAAGCATAATAATACTATAAGTGCCAAAATACTTATACGTTATAAACGTTATAAGTACTTGTTATTATTAATTAATCCAGAAACCATGTATGAAAAATTTATCTCATTGTGGACTCGTATTTCATTCTTTTAGAGCCACATTTATAATAGATGTAGAGTAGGTATTTTTGTTTTACAAGTACGCTAGTTAAGTATAAGACAAACCTGAAATGTGATTATTGTAACGAATTTAGACCGATTTAATTATTTAGTCAATGGTTAAGCACTGCGCTGGTAGAGAATATAAAGATATTCTGTCAAAAATACATTTATTATTTTATTTCACAAGAAATAACCCTCATATCATTTAACTCTGCTCAGCTCTAACATAGCCCCACATTGAGTTTGGATGGCAAGCTACCTAAGTACAATACAATGTTTGGTTATTTGAAAAAATCACACTTCGTATACTTCTTATATCCTGGAAAAGTGCTTATGTCCAATTTAAGATTTTTTTTTTTTTTATTCAAGTAATCTTCTTAAGTCCATTTTATAGGTTATAGAAAGAAAAAAAATATTTTTTTATAGTGTTATTAAATCCGTAATCACATTTTTACTTTAAATTAAGACAAACATCAATAGATCTAGGAACAAGAAGTGGAAGAAAAACGGTTTTCTTTGCCTCCTGAAAAATTTTGTCTGTTGGAGCTGAGAAGTTTTCGACCTTAGCCGACGATATGTAGGTAGATTTGGCAAAAGTGTAATGATTAATATGACTTCCTAATAGGTTAAATGAAATACTGGAATAATAATTATACATTCATTTATTAATCAGAATTTAATACTGTATTACATAGAAGAAATGCACTTTTCAGAAACATTTAGAAGACATCCCTTTGGGACAGTTTTACGCAAGGAGCCTCTCTCCATATTTTTTATAAATTTGATAAATACAATCTATATAGCCCGAAGTTAATGGGTTTTATGACGATCTGCATTGCCACATACTTAAAAAATCTATGTATATTTTTCACAATATCTCAATTTTGAAAAATAATTACGTGATAGAATAAAGCACTTTCTTTCATGAAGTACTAATGCCTATGAAATAAATAAAATTTTGTAAATCAATAACAACTAAACATTATGAACCTATAGTTTTCAAATCAGCATTATCTTCTGTCGCTGCCACACATTTTCCATTACAAGAAACAGACTAAATCAGTGCTTTAGAGGGTAATTTTCAATATTTTGCTATAAAATTGGTGACTGCTAGAAAGGTGTTTTTGACACATATCCAACATAGTGAATAAAACTTGGAAATAACACAGAATCACGAGAGAATACTACCAATATAAATACAGACATCTTAATTCATTCAGTCAAAATTGAACATGTATAAAATATTTATCAATAAGAAATAATCAGTCTTGTTTTAGAGAAAACGTTCAGTCAAAACTTGCGGCACGGATCCGCAAGCTTTGATTACATATCACAATACAATATGTCAGATATGATGTCATCCCTTCTCTGGACGCAACTAGTTAATTAATCGCCTGCTAAGCTACTTAGTGTTATTATCACAGTTGTTTTATAGAGGTGGGTGCAGTACTTTGTACATATTGACACAGGAGCTACCTGCAAACCGCGACGGTACATATCTAGTCCGCATCACGCATTATCGATCCTACGCACGCAACTCGTCTACTAGCCTGACCGAACTACCACATCCTAATAGATAGACTACTTGGAAATCATAAGCGTTATTTCTATATTGAGAGTAGTACAAAAATAAATATAGGGCGAATATGCTAATGTCAGACACTATTTAAAACAAACTGCGTTTAAAGCAATCCTGAATAACAAATAATGTGTCTACCAGACATGCTATGCAATATCTATCACTAGGTACCACCCTGTAAAAAAAAACAACGCCTACTGTTATGAGGACAGGCTAGTCTTAGGGAATCGTCTGTAACGATTAAGAACAATTATTATACACATCCCTACATTGCAGCTTTCTCTTAAAATGTACATATTAAGTGCAAATCTCACATGGATTATAGATACTAAAATGTGAGACTCACAAGACACGTTGGTCACACCTCATTAACATCATCATGTATGTATCTTTAGATGAAGAACAATTTTTTTTCAAGTAATTAACCTTTACGTCCCTTCAGTTAACTGGTTCAATTTCGTCACCTAATGTTAAAATGAGAACTAAATGAATAACAATAAATTATTAAATCTTACAACTATTATATCAATATATTATATATCTGTGAATGACTTGAGAATTTTTTAAGCCAGTCAATGTGACTTGTTCAAATAGTCAAAAAATATCTTCTTGTTAAAAACATCTCCCTGGAGGTAGGAAATGTTCTTATGAATTAATTGACCAACGCAACGACAGGTGAAGTTAATGAAATATCACAGATTCTTCCAAATCTTTGGACTGTAACGGGCTTCATTCCTAATCTTTTCTGCGGCAGTAAATTAGTTTCAAGACTAACCTACAATAAGACCTCGTAACCCGTTTACGTACAAAGAAACGCCAGTAGTTTACTAGACGAATTATCTGAAATCACATTATAAAACCTAACAAAAAGCAGAGTCACTTATTTTGCTAAGAAACAAATAAAATTGTTTTCCGACATTCAATCGCTCTAAGATAAATGCATGTTATCATTATAGTGCAAGGCAATTTTAAATTCACCTAAAAACCTGAAAATCGACACATTTCGGTCATAACATAACACTAAAGATCCTGAGGCACGCAAATCTATCTATGATAAACTTAAAAATGTTTAATTAAGTGACTGTAAACGTCATTGACATTACATTTCGTAAGAAAAATATTCATAATTTTATTTGGCAATACAGATTAGTTAGCTCAAAAAGCATATTATTTCAAATTCAACATGTTTATAAGATAAAAATTCTCTAATACTAATCGTCCCATTTATTCCTCTGGATAGGTTCCATAACAAAAATAAGTTATAAAAAATACTACAGGGATCTTTAGCCACTTTAAGTATTTTAAACTTCCCTATAATTTCACACATCTTCTTTATGTTTCGTGCATTTCGTACATCATACAGACATGAAAGAAAAATCGAAAGGCACCCAAGATTACATATGAGGGTACCCACACCAACTACACTAACAAATATAATGATTATATCTATTGATGGAACACTCTTTTCTCAATTTGTTCCATCAAGCCTTACTATTAAAACTAACACTCATAATAATCCGTAAGTTCACACGTTATTTGAATAATAAAAAAAAATTGCTGATCAATGAACTGTGTTTCAAGTTATGCAAATGGAAATTTCAACTTCAACATTGAATCAAATGATACCAAATTGTAAGTACCTATTAGTTGTACACAACACTCAGATCTATTTTCAAATGAAGTAACAAAAATATTCAACAGAAGTGATCAAAAAAATGTATATACCCCATACACCAACTATATACCTAAATCAAAGCTTCATCTGGATAGATGTGTCAAATTCCGGTTGAAATCGAATCCATCATAATGTTAGAAGAGGTATCGAAACACAGAATGTTAATTAATTAAAAGGTAGATTCTTGTTGCCCTTACTTGGAACTTTCTAAGGGTAGAAAAGGTAGCTTCTTGTTGCCCTTATAAGTTACATGGGTAGGGGGCATACTAGGCTTCCGCGTGGTGGTTGCGCGTTCATTGCTGCACGGGCGCCGCATACAGGAGCGGGCCAGGCGGCAGGTGCGGGTACGGCACGCCAGCGCCCACGGCCGCCTGGTAGCCGCACGGTCCGGCGCCGCCCACGCCGCCTCCATAGAACTTGCCGCCTGCACAGAGAAAAATATTTTTTTTGTACACCAGGGCACATGAAATACTATCTACCAATTACTGTCATGTTTTTCGTGAACCTATAGAGCAGCCATACTCAAAGTGTGTTCCGCGGAACCCTAGGGTTCCACGATACCCCTAGGGGTTCCGCGAGAATCTCGAAAAAAAAATCAAACCGCTCTCACTAAGTAAAGTAGTATTTACTAAGTAATAAATAGTAACTGTTAAAGTCCGTTCGCAGTATCACTTTGATACTTACCGCTATGGCACGCGGCGGCTTTTCACAAAAGAAATTAAAGGAACCCACGCGGCGCAAACACGCCAGTGAATTTGGCTCACCGCTCGTCATGTATAAAGCGTCGTATTGCTTTCAATACGACGCCACGCTTTGAATGCTGTGCTTGTGACTTATTATGAAGGTGTGAACGTGTGAATGCTGTGCTTGTGACTTATTATGAAGGCGCTTAGGGGTGCCGACTAGCGCCTAAAGAATTGAGTGTTGATCGCTGAGTGAAGATAAAATGATTTTTGTCCTTGGGAGGACAGCAAGGTGCCTCTAGATGAAACTTCGAATGACCCGAAAATTAAAAGACGAAGGTTTTGTAATACATGAAAGCAAATTCTAGTTAATGTCCATCAGCGTTGTGTTGAAATAAATATGTACGCGCCCATCACAGATCCTTAAAAAATAGTCGATGTACCAAGAACCACCGTGGGGACGACTAAATTGTGTGTATTATCGAAATTTTTTTTTTTACCATAACCAAGATTGCCTTCGTGTGTACTGACACTATCTAAGCGAACGGACTTTACATTATAACCGTGCGTGCATGCAACGACTTATGAATGTTGGTGAAGCGAAGGTGATCTGTCAGGATCTTGGCAAGTGGCTGTCCCTGGACTCTGCCTACCCCTCTGGGATACAGGCGTGGTTATGTATGTATGTATGTATGTTTGTTTGTTTGTTTGTTTGTTTGTTTGTTTGTTTGTTTGTTTGTTTGTTTGTTTGTTTGTTACATTGTACTTTTATTATGCTTATTAATAAATCAATTGCTTTTTAAAACAATTGTTTTATTAATTGGGTTCTGTAAAGTATTTCGCTTTCCAAAAGGGTTCCGTCACCAACAAAGTTTGAGAACCGCTGCTATAGAGCAAAAGATTGTTTAGCTTTAGAACCTGATCCAGAATAGATCACTAATATGTACGATGGGACCTAATATTCCTAATATTAGTTACCAAGCATATCTTGATGATGAGGATGCATAGTCGGATAGTGCTGAGTAGCGAAGTGCGGCGGCGGGGAGCCAAAGGAGGAGCCTGACGAGCCGTTGGACTTGTTGCCGTTGTTGGCCCCACGGTACTGTTGCTGTCCATTATTGCGATCTGCTAAAATATAATTGTTTTTTCAGTATACTTGCACCGGCGTCTTATCTTCAAACAGCTAAGAATTAAACAAAAGAAACTGAAAATTTAACCAAAACAAAAATAAAATGTTTGGATTGGACTAGATCACTCTAGTTAGAGACTCCAGTGTGGAATCCCAAGGACTGAAAATAATCAATACTGACTGTTGTATGGGCGTTGATTATAGCCGTTCTGGCCATTGTATCCGTTTTGGTAACCATTGTTGTAACCGCCTTGGTAGTTTCCAATGGACTCAAAAACATTTGGGCTTGGGAAGGGAACTTGTTGTTTCTGGTAGTTGTTCTGTCTGTAGCCCTGGTTTTGGTTCTGGTTGAAGCGCGGTGCCTGTTGGTTGATGTTACGGTTCTGATAAGAGTTCTGGTTATCGTCAATTGTCAGATTAGCCATCTTGTTGCTCCACTGATTGTTTTGCTGCCGCGGCGAGCTAGATCCACTGTTGTCCTTGCGTTGCTGCCAGCGGTTGCGACCTGCAATTAAGAAAATGTGAGGATTGGTCTCGTAAAATACATGATTGAGTAATGGTTTTAAATTATTTACCTGAATTTCCATTGTTAGTCCGTGCCATGTCACTAAGCTTTGCGGGCGGGTTCTGTCCCGTTTCGCGCAGGACCCCGACGAGGGCGCGAGCTTGACGTGCGTCTCCACTTGTGAAGTATGTGTAGGCAGTTCCTGACTGTTGGCAGCGACCAGTACGTCCTGGACAAATAATTTTAAATAAAGTTTTTTTTTGTACTGGGTGTAAAAAAAATAACACTTGACTGCAAGTCTACTATGCAACACACAGGAAACAATCCAGTTTAAACATAAAATTTTGATGGCATTTCTTTGTTTTGATTAATGATTGAAGCTGCCAATCTACAGTTGGCATGTATGGTAATGGAGCAGATAGTGTGCAGCATTAGATGTTCATAACGCTTATGCTATGTCAGGCTAATTAAAGTCTATAACACTCACCAATCCTATGGATATAATCCTCAGAAGAGTTAGGATAGTCAAAGTTGACAACGAATTTCACATCCTCTACGTCGAGACCGCGAGCGGCGACGTCGGTGGCAATTAATATAGTAGTGGCACCGTTTCTAAATTCAGTGAGGACAGCGTCGCGCTCTGGCTGGGACTTGTCACCATGGATGGCAAGTGCCTTGTATCCGGCGCGACGTACTGCACGAGCGATGTCGTCCACCTTAAACAAATATTTTGTAAGTAAGACTCAAATAATGAATACAAAGTTATTACTAAGACAATGAAAGTGCAACATACCTTTTTCTTAGTCTCAACAAAAACAATTACTTTGTTGTCACGCTCAGATGCAATCTCCTTTAGCAACCCTGAGAGTTTGTTTTCCTTTTCATGCTCTTCACAGATTTCGATGATCTGTTTGATATTGTTGTTAGCAGACAGATTCAAGGAACCAATGTTAATTTTGATATAATCAGTGAGGAAATCTTCAGCCAAGGCTTGAATCTCTTTAGGCCATGTTGCAGACCACATGAGAACTTGGCGGTCAGGTCGAATCTGCTCGATGATCTTTCGAATCTGGGGCTCGAATCCCATGTCCAGCATACGATCAGCCTCATCCAGAACCAGATAGGTGCAGCGACGTAGATTAGTGGTTCCCTTCTCTAAGAAATCAATTAATCTGCCAGGAGTAGCAATCACAATTTCAACACCCCTTTCAAGATCCCTAGCTTGGGGACCTTTTGGAGAGCCACCAAATAGACATGTGTTCCTGATGCAGCCACGAGCACTGTAGGCTTGAGCCACAGATTGGATCTGTTGCGCTAGCTCCCGAGTTGGTGCTAGAATAAGTGCAATGGGCCCGTCACCGCGGTTCAATCTCTGCTGGTGAACAATGTGAACAGCTGCAGGTAGCATGTAAGCCAAGGTCTTGCCTGATCCAGTTGAAGCAATACCCACCAAGTCACGGCCGGAGAGAGCAATGGGCCATCCTTGAGCTTGGATACCAGTAGGGTCAACCCATCCCTGTTCTGTGATAGTAGCCATGACATGGTCAGGGAAGTTACCCTCATCAAAAGTCTGGCTCGGCCGTGGAACATTATTTCCACTTACAGTAATTTCCTTAGCGGCGCGGAATCTCTGCACATCATCATCGGACCGTGCCTCCACGTTAGCATGAGGCTTGTAAAAATCTTTTTGAATGGGCTCAAGGGCACTCAAGTCCCACTCTGGTTTTACTAGACTGTCACCTGGGTGCTTTGCTTTCAGGCTCTGCATTTTGCGTCCAAAATCTCCATTCTGCTGATTGTTGGAATTAAAGATCTTTTTTTGTTGAAATTGCTGGTTTGGTCCATTTTGGTTGTTGTAATTTTTGGGGCCATTGTTGTAGTTGTTTCTTTGGAAACCCCCATTTTTATTGCCATCATACTGCTTAGGGCCACCAAAATCATTTTTAGCATTGAAATATTGCATACTGCCTGATGCCTTGTCTCCTTCATAATCCTTCTTTTGACCTTGGTTGTTGTAATTGCTCCTGGGTCTTGGGCCACCAAAGTCTTGGTTGCCATTGTCATTTTGATTGTTGAAATCAGGTTTGGCTCCGTTGAAGTCATTTCTGGGGCGGAAGTTGTTCCTGTTGCCCATGTAGTTGTTCCTGGGCTGGAAATTCTTGGGACCTCCAAATTCCATTCCATTGAAAAAAGGGATCTTACCGAATTGTTCATTTCGATCTTGCCTAGGTCTAAATCTGTTGGCAAGAATTTAAATGTTTGTTTTATTAGGAGTCCGCCTTTAAATAAAAGTTGTTTTATTTAGATGTGGATTTATTCCATGAAAATTTCGTAAGCAAGAGTTGACATCAGTCAACTCTTGCTATTTTGTTACCTAGTATCTGCCTACAGAACAATAGTTTCATATTCTGTGAACCAATCAGTTCCTGGTACAATAAACAATAAATAGGTAGTTACATATTTAATCCTGTTTAATATAGAACTATGTATGAGTATAAACAATACATAATTATGCCTCTGATGTATGACATCATCATACATCAGAGCTGAGACCAAGGGCCAACCATAGGGACCTACTGAAAATATTAAGGCCTTTGTATGATGTATAAGAAACACCCTGTATCTTTTGCACTATGGCCAATTCACACCTCTTTCTTGACTTACATGCGTGACTTACACATTGAACTGATTGTTTTCATACAAGTGACATACATTATAAGTGGTACAAGTTGGCTTATAATCTTCCAATATAATCTTAACAGCTGACAGCTGTCCATAGAAAAATAAATGCCTATTGTACACCAACAGATTGTTAGTGAATGAGATACTGAAGGTAAGTGATCACACAGGTGTAGAAAATTTTATTATGTTCAATCCTGGAATCAGCATTATATTTAATTTCATCAATGATAGGTCAAACATGAGTCTTGGGTAGGTAGAAATGTAGTTTTCATTTATTGTTATCTATTAGGATGTCCTCATTTTGTCCCTACCCCTTGTTTTACTAGCCTACTTAGGTAAAAGGTAGAAAACTAGAAAGTACTTCGTACCTGTCACGTTCTGTGAATAGGTACCTACCTAGCGATTATTACATTGTTAGGCAAGTAGGTACCCACCTACTATCACTTTGTAGTGGGGATTCAAGAAGGGTTTTATGTAAGTTTTGAAATTTGAAAACTTGAAAGGTCGGTGGGTAAAGTTGGGGACAATAAATAAAGGCAATACAATGCACCAACAAATGTACACAGAATTTCAAGAATGATTGTTCTACTTCATGCATGATGCGACCATTATCAGCTGAGCATACATCTCACAAAATGGCCGCCGCCATACAACGAAATCGACGGAGCGTGGAGGTCGCGGAGCCTTATATCGATTCTAAAAAAGTGGAAACATAAATAATGCTGAAAACTTACATGGGATGTTGATTGTGGAACCCGTTGTACTGCATTTTGATGGTTCGAGCTCCCGGGTGGTGCCTTTTGAGTAGAGTTGGTATCTGGAACAATCATACGGAATTTTTATCTGGTTTGATTACAAAAGTATAGAAACAAAACGAGGAACAATATTTTTACCTCTCGATTAGGAGAGAATTTGAAGAAAAATATATTTTGTCATTCACCAAGCACACAGCACACACCCGGCGAACGAACAACTCGATAATGGCCACCGGAAGTGAGTGATGCCATAACGAAATGTAATTACCTTCTCGAAATAAAATTCTACCCTCCCGCAGGTAGCACGACGACGGCGCGAGTCGCTCGTCGCTATGTTGTACTAAAATGACAGAATGGAATTTTAGCGATTCAATTTGGCATGTGACCAACATAAAATTCGTGACTAGCTAACCGATCTAGTCAAATCACTTCACTGGTTTAACTAAAGTAAAACTTCTGCTTGAGATTTTAATTCCTTTAATTCATAGGCTTTCATATCTTTTCAGTTTCTAATTTTTATAAGCCATTCTCCTAGCATATAGTTTTATAATGCAAATAAATTAATAAGAAATCAATAATAGCATGGTAGAAATTTAAGCAGTAATATATGACAATACAGGAAGTTCAAAGGGTTGCTATCCTAAAACCGCTTATTAGTTCTTCCACACGATGGGTTATCTATCATCATGAAGGCCGACCATGGTGTTTATATACTCTTTGATGCGCATGCATACTAGACGTGCCACCCGGCCCGCGGCCTTTAGATTTTTGAGCCGTATGTATGTTCATTAGGTAGGTACTAATTTACATCTCGACCTAGTCATGGAACGAACCCCAAAAAACGCGATTATTTATAAAAGTTTTTCTTTACATTTGAAAGGGAACGTTGTTAAGGATTTCGTTTCTGTCGTCGCGGCTCTTGGTTAGCACATGCGCTCTCGGAATTCTGCATCTATTTGACACTCTTTAAGTACTTTTTGTTGGCTTCCTTATCGTGTTTTGTCCTGTGTCGTGTTGACTATCTGTGCTTGTATAAACAACAACCCCGGTAAGTCCAATCATTCACTTAAATCAGAATGGACGACATAAAGATCCCCCCTAAACCTCCCGACATTGACCCTTTTGTTTATACCCCGGTTTGTACAGTCACCCTTCCTAATGACCAAAATTCTTTACCTGCGGTCCAAATGGACACGTCAGACACGTCTAGAAAGCGCGCAGCATTGCCCAGTTCTCCAACTATAATGCCGGTAAAATTGCCTAGACCCACTTTCAGCCCACCTGGAAGAATTAAGTACTCTGCCCTCGACAAAGCACCATACATAGTCCATGTTTCACGGATAGAAGCCGAGCAGAACTCTGGTTCTACGCTCCATCACATCAAGTTTGGTCTATTTCTGCTTAAACACAACATCGGCAATATACTTCCTGATGGCATAAAGCGCCTTGGACGCAACAAGGTTGCGGTGGAATTTAAATCACCCGAGGATGCAAATGCATTTATTTCACATCCAATACTCGAAGCCAATAAATACCGTGCAGTGGTCCCACAATTTAATGTTACTCGTATGGGTTTGGTGAGGTCTGTCCCAGCTGAATGGTCGGATGAAGAAGTAATGATGTATGTTAAGGTACCAACAGGCTGTGGCAAAATTCTAAAAGTCCGGAGGATGAACCGCAAATTTGTATCTGATGAAGGGAAACCTGAATGGAAAGCAACCCAGACAGTTGTCCTCACTTTTGACGGTCAAATCATGCCAAAGCGGGTCTTTTGCTGTTATACCTCGCTTGAGGTAGAATTATACTTGTACCCTACCATACAATGCTACAACTGTTGCCGTTTTGGCCACACAAGAAACTTATGCAGATCTAAGCCCAAATGCTACAAGTGTGGTCTTGACCACCCTGGTGATGGTTGTAGTGTGCAGATGGGTGACTCATTTTGCGTCAACTGTCATGGAGAACACCCTGCTAATAGTAGAGACTGCCCAGAGTACGGCAGACAACGTGCAATCAAATTATTAATGGCTGAGCAGTCAATTTCGTATGTCGAAGCAGAGAAAAAAATACCTACAATTTCAAGGAGTTATGCAAATGCCACAAAAATGGCCCCACGTTGGCCTTCCCAGTCACAACCAGGCCACCCCCACTCCACTTCTCAGCCCCGTCCGGGTCCTTCCAATAGAGCATCACTTGATCAAGAGCCACCAAAGTCTCACAAAAAATCAGTATCCATAAAATAAAGGTCCCGCTCCCCCTTAACTCCAGGTTATGACAGACGCACTCATCAAGTCTTGATTCAAGACTACTCATTCTCCCCCTCAAGAAATGGCTGTGCCCTGAGCCAGGAGCACCAAAATGTTTCATCTCCTAATAGGGAGGATCAGATGGAACAACTTGTTTCTCTTATCTGTTCATTAATATCCTCTAAATCACTACCGGACCACGTTGCTTACAAACTTAACACAATGATGTGTGCGCTTTATAATGGCTCCCCCCCTTACCCTCCTTCAGTGGAATGTACGGAGTATCAACAATAAAAAACAGGAATTAATATATCTTTTAAATAAATTTACCCCAGCTATATGCTGCCTCAGTGAAACCTGGCTAAAACCAGGTTCCCACTTTAATGTAAATAGTTACTATTGTGTCCGTGACGATAGAGTTGACAACTAAATTTTATTACTGACAGGTTGTGCATTGCTTGTCAGTAATAAAATTCCTTTTTCCCTTGTCCCGCTTCCTCTATTAAATTATGATGACGATGAGTATATGAACATGGTTGCTGTGAAAGCGCTTGGAATAACTTTTGTATCATTGTATATATCTAATCCTCACATTTCATTAATTAGCTCTCTAAGAAATTTGTTCACCCAGCTACAGGGACCTTGTATAATCATGGGTGATTTTAACGCGCACCACTATTGCTGGGGTTCAGAACACTGCGATAACTTTGGTGAAGAACTGGCCGAGCTGGTTGATGACATGGGGCTTTGTGTTCTGAACGACGGTAGAGCTACCCGTAGGGGCAATATTGGGGAGAGGAAGAGTTGTGTGGACCTTACCATTTGTTCTATAGGTCTGGCTCCCTGCTGTAACTGGGATCGCCTGAACTCCACCCACGAAAGTGATCACTTCCCGTTAACGGTTACATTACCTGGCAAATCCCTACCAGAAAGGGTAGCAAGGCCTCTACTCAAATATCGCTTGGTCAAGAGTGGCTGGGAAACCTACACAAATCTGATGGAACGAGAAATCCAGTCTCTCCCACCTCCTGAGGAAAATAATATTGTTACGGCATATAACAGCTTCACTGGTGTAATTAAGTTTTCGACCGAATCTGCGTTCCCTCCCAAAAAACCTCACTCTGGAATGATCCCTTCGCCTCCCTGGTGGGATGAAGAGTGTTCTCAAATTATAAAGGAACGCAAAGAAGCAGAGCAAAAATGCAACGAATCTTGCTCCATTAGTAATTTGGTTGAGTATCGCCGTGTACTGGCGAAGTCCAGGCGCGCCCTCCGTAGGAAGAAAAGAACATGCTGGGGGTCGTTCTGTACCTCCCTCTCTCCTTCCACTCCACTCTCTTTAGTTTGGAAGCAAATAAATAGGTTCAGGCATAGTTACGCCCCAAAACCTTCAAATGTCATCTCAGAGGAGGTGGCCGTAACGTTCTTTACCAACTTAGCTCCCCCCTATGTACCTACTGAAGATGAGATACGGACCCCTGAACTACCCATGGGTGGGCCCGGCAATGAGTTGGATGAGCCCTTCTCCATGGAGGAACTAACAAATGTCGTAACACAGATAAAGGACACTGCTCCAGGGGAAGACGGCTTTCCGTACTCCTTCCTAGCAAAAGCTGGCCCTAACACTCTTAGTTACTTTCTAAAGTTCGCTAATACCTGTTTTGAGTCTGGTTACATTCCAGAGCCTTGGAAGAAGCAATTAATCATGCCCCTTCTTAAACCAGGGAAAAGTTCCGCAGACCCTAACGGATTTAGGCCCATTGCCCTCTCGTCCGCACTATCTAAGGTCTTAGAACATCTCTTGAAAAATCGTCTCGAGTGGCTTGTGGAGAGTAGAGGTCTTTTACCAAACACGCAATTCGGGTTCAGAAGAGGACTAAGCACAATGGACAGCGTTGCGGTACTGGTCACAGACGTAAGAGTGGCACTAAGCGGTAACAACTCTGTAGTGGCAGTATTTCTGGACATATCAGCAGCTTATGATAACGTCCTCCTTTCAGTTCTCAGGCAAAAGCTGCTACAACTGAGAATACCTGTTAAGTTGGTTCGGTGCATATGCTCTCTCCTTATGTCTCGATTTGTTGCCATTCGCGTACCGGACATAGAACCATACTGCAGAACAATATGGAGAGGCCTCCCGCAAGGCTCCGTGTTGAGCCCCATACTTTTTAATATATACACCCAGGACATTAATACCAGCCTCAATTATAACTGTCACAACTTACAGTATGCAGATGATGTTGCGCTCTATGTTTCTGATAACTCCATAGAAGACGCAGCTGAATCTCTGAACTTGTCTCTAAGATCCCTTGGCCAATGGCTTTCCGACCATGGCCTCTTCCTTTCAGCACATAAGAGCTCGCTCTTAATTTTTACTCGGAAAAGGTCGAACAATATCCCTGATATTGAAGTAAAAATTGGTGATGATATAATTCCCAAGAAGGACAAAGTCAAATTTCTAGGTGTCTACTTGGATTCCAAGCTTTCTGGTGTCCATCACATTGAACATGTGGCGAAGAAATGTGAACGAGTATACTAAATCCTTAGGGTTCTTGCCGGAGTCTGGTGGGGAGCCCACCCCCTTTGTCTTAAATTAGTGTACAATGCTCTCATTAGAAGCGTGATGGACTACGGCTGTTTTGTTTTGGAGCCGATCAACAAGACGTCGTTGGTCAAACTTGACCGGATCCAATATAAATGTCTCCGCCTAATCTTGGGTTGTATGCGATCTACCCCTACTAATACCTTGCAAATAGAAGCCGTCGATCCCCCACTCCACCTGCGCCGCAAGCTCCTTGCGGATCGCTTTATGACCAAGGTCTATTCCAGATCTTCGCATATACTCCCTCAAAAGCTCCGGGAACTTGATGCACTGACCCGTACCAGTAATTATTGGAAATACAAGGAAATTCCTACTATTCTACTAAGCTTTAGACAGTTGCAGCGCTTCCAAGGGTCTACTCTATTTTTAATTCTGTCGTAAACGAACGCTGGCCTGGTTGCCAGAGACTCCTTACTGTTGCTTCAAAATTGTCCCCATCCACTCCTGTTGGTGTAGCCATATTTCTGGAAAACTCCAAACTAGCCATCCAGTTTAAATGCCCACCGGAATCGTCTGTTTTTACGGGTGAGTGCATCGGAGTCTTGGAGGCTTCCCGGTTTGTGGAATCACACAACATCAAAAATGCCGTAATCTTCACTGACTCATTGAGCTGCCTACAGGCCCTAGATCAGAGCCAACTCAAGTGTAAACTTAATAGCAAAATAATTCTGGAAATAAAAAAAAACTCTATTTGAGTGTTCCAATAAGGACCTTGAGGTGGCTCTGGTCTGGATTCCTGGACACGCCGGCATTGTAGGCAATGAAAACGCGGACACAATCGCTAAGCATGCTTGTGGCCATGAAGGAGACATGAAACACTATTCTCACCAAGCCTATTATCTACTTTCCTTGCCTAAACAAAGACTGAATGAAAATTGGCAACTTTTGTGGCAAGAGAGTAGTCGCAACAAGGGTTCTACATTCTTCTCCGTCCAGCCTAGTGTCCTGTCAAAACCATGGTTTCACGCTTTTAAAAAAGTTAGCAAGAGAGTGGTTTCGGTAATTTGCCGGTTGCGTATTGGGCACTGCTGCACACCCGTTTTCTTGAATAAGATCAAGGTACGAGACTCATCAATCTGTGAATGCGGTCTTGAGGATGGTGACCTCGACCACTTATTTTTCAATTGCCCCAGAAACAATCGGTCTCTTAATCTATATAGTATTATTCCGCCACTAAAAATCCCCCTCCCTATTAACTTTAGATGTCTGCTATCCTATCTACCATCCTCTGTGGACCTATTTATTATCCTTATTAAATTCATTGGGGAAAACGATATTAAAGTATAACCTGCAATTGTCATCCAGTGTAAAATGTTTTATGTTGTACTGTTGTACTCGTACGTTGCTGTAAATACTTTTATGTTCTGTGTTAAATACCTAATCAATGTTTATTCTTTACAGATTCTGTGTACGTCTTGCATGCAAAGCCCACAAAAAGGAAGTTTCCTATTTTTTGTTTGTTTTTCTTTTTTATTTTCTTATAAGTTCATGTCTTACCAAAACGTTACATTGACAGAAATAGTCGACAGCGGCTGATTGCCATTTTACCCAAAAATTGAATTGAATTGTTAAGGATTTCTTGTTATAAGGGAAACTCCAATCATCATCTTTATTACCTACCTAGAAAAGAATATATTATACAAACAAAGAAGCACCAAAAATAGTTCTGGATAAGCCTCTCATTTTATTAATTAAGCTAACGGTGTTTTTCATTGATTATATCTGCTTTAAAATGTTTTATAGGAAGAAGGCTTGTAACGGTGCAAACAGGTGCCTCTTTACACCATTTTTATTGCTTTTTCTATCTATCATTTTCAAATATTTAAATTTTGTCACACATTTCGAAATTTCGCTCATTTTCATCACTACCAAAGAGTATATAACCACTACGATCACTATAACGTAGTGGTTATATACTCTTTGATCACTACTACTTTACCCTTCGACCAGATCCGACTTTTTTACTTGCTTATCCGTTTTTATCCAGTTTTCTGTTTTATTGTAAAATATTAGTAGGTACATAATATCTAAAAATGAAGCCACAATTGAAGTCGTTCCAGTGTTTATTATTATTTGTAAAGGATATACAACGTTCCACTGGCGCCCAACGTGGGGCGTTGTATATCCTTTACAACTAATATTAAACACTGGAACGACTTCAATTGTGGCTTTAAAAATATATGTTTTGCTCTTACGAGTAGTATAAAGCATACCATTGAATATACTTATATTAATTTGTGTTATAATACCACCTCTATGGTGCACCTAGTGTTTATTGTATTATTCCAAAGAGAAATGTTATTATTTATTTTTTATTGCACAAAAGATAATGTATGTACAAAAGGAAGACTTAATGCTAATTGCATTACCTATTACTAAAATCTATTAAACGTATACCACGTTCAGTCTCGTTATAATAATATCCAGTTATAAAAGTATTTACCAAATTTATGACTGACTGACTGTTAGTGTTATTGTTATAAATGTAGTCACGCAGCGCGAGGGCAGGCCAAGGGTCACGTGCTCACTTAAAATTTTATTACTTGGGAATTAACGTAAAATAATTCTTTCATATGTTTTTTTTTATTTTTGACAGAGAACACATTACGCTAAAATTCAAAATTAGTGAACATTCTCCATTGTTACGAGTTTCCTTCCGATTTTGATGCTTCTAATGTGTAACCATTTTCATCTATGTGTTACGCGTTTTACTTTATGGTAAATTCCTCCATAGTAAGTGACCATAGAAAATGAGAAATTAGTTATTGCAGATTTCTCACATTTTGGGAAATACTCTTGAGTCCTATAATTCGATGTTAGGGGTTTCCCACTCGAGAATTCACTTGACTATATATAATATAGGTAGTCGCTAAATGTTATGACTTCGAAATTAATTCTAAGATTGAAATAAATTAGAACAAAAAATTTATTTTTGATTAATAAACTAATTTGATTTGATCTTGTGTTTTTGTCACTCTGAAACACAGAGTACTTTACTGTATCGGTACTCTGAAACAATACGCGCGAACTCGTTAAGTATCCACTGAGTTGAGTGACGTTGATTTTTACTTTTTGTAGGCTACTCCGGCTGTCAAATGCATATATTTTTTTACACTTAGGAGTCGTCTAAATGCTTCACTCGATAGAGTGGAACGCTACGTAATCGGAGGGCTGAGGTACATAGAGTTCTACTCTCGTAGTACTATAACCTCAGAATAAGAACTAAAGCATAGAAGGATAAGAAGGATAGAAGGAGCGTTATAAAATGAACACCTGACACATGTCTGTCTCGTTAGTTTGAAACGTCGCCAACGACGTGTTAGACAGAGAAAAATATAGTAGTGTGATGATTTATTTTTTTTTTTTTAGTTCGTCCCGCAAGGAACCGGCTAAGGTCTTAGACCATGCTGCCACGTCTTTGGTTTTTGTTCTTCATTATGAGTTTTTGGGAGGTTAGTCTTCAGTATAATATATTTTTCATGCTGCCATGTCTTTGGTTTCTATTCTTCATTATGAATTTTTGGGAAGTTAAAGTCTTCAGTAATATATTTTTCATGCTGCCACGTCTTTGGTTTCTGTTCTTCATTATGAATTTTTGGGAGGTTAAAGTCTTCAGTAATATATTATCGTCTTCAGTTTTAATTATATAAAATGTCCAATCCAATTTTAGTAAAATCCGTGTAATTTTACGTCGTGTCCGTCGAATTAGTCAATCCGTGATTTTAAGTCAATTAAGGCAACACATACTCTTTTCTTTTTTGGTCGAAATCGAAACGTCAAAACAAACAAACCAAAAATATTACATAACCTTACAAATTCTAAATATTATGTACAAGTCCATTTAGAAAATATTTTACACGGCTAAAAGTCGTATTCGAGTATTAAACAAAATCAATATACAAGAAAAACTAAATCTGTCCTACAGTGTTAATTATGAATCTGAACAAAGACAAAAATGTGGAAGTATTTACAAGAAGAGCCTGAATGGAGCGCGGCACTGACTCTGGACTGCTATAGATTTCAATCAGCTCATCCATTAGCACAAGGCGCTGGATGCCAAAGGATGGGCATTCGAAGAATAGATGATGTAAGGATTGCTCAGTTTGGGAGCTGCAATGGTCACAGAACGGACTCTGAACCATTTTTAACCGGAACAGATGATAGTTTAGATTACAATGACCAAAACGAAGCCTTGAAATAGTAGTGTAATATTTCCTATGAATGTAAGTATTGTTTTTACAAAACCAGGGCATGCTACCAATGGGAACATTAAATGTAGCATACCATAAGCCTTTATTTTCAGCTTGAACTGTGTAGTTCCAGTGTCTTTTCCAGATATCTATAGATCTTTTCTTTAGAAGAGAGATTACATCTGTCCAGGGAACAGAAACATTAAGATTATAGCTGGAGTCAGGAATAGTATCTGCATTATTTGTAATTGCTGTAGCCAAAAAATCAGCCCTTTCATTTCCTGCTACACCAACATGTGAAGGAACCCACACAAATGAAACATCTATGTTATGAATAAGAAACAAATCTAACCACTCCTGCTTGATTAAAGAAATTAAATAATTTGTATTAGCTTTGAATCTATTATTTTTGAGATTTTCCAGAACACTCATACTATCACTGACAATTACATATTTATAACATCCATCACTTTTATTATTGATATTTTTTAGGGCTGCTAGTATAGCCACGGCTTCTGCTGTGAATATACTAATGTTTGAATTTATTTTATGACCAGTGCCTAAATTAAAAAAGCCATCAAAGAAAGCAAACGAGACAGCATTATCAGTTTTGGACCCATCAGTATAGAGGAATCTACAATCATCAGTGAACTCTGAAAGTTTGTTGTACACATCTTGTTTGGTGCATAGATTGTGATCAATTATTATATTTATTGCAGGAAATTTACTAAGAAAATTTCCCTGATAACAAGGAAGGAGAGGGGATTTATAAATCTGTAATGTTTCCAGAAAATTAATGTACTGAGCAAAGCCCTGAAGGATATAAAGAGAATTTGGAGGAGAATTCATCAAGCTCAGCAATAGGTAATTATTTCTCTTACTATATAATTTTAATAAAAATCTTTCTTTCAGATAAGTAAATCTAATAGCTAATGGAGGGAGTTTGCACTCCACCTGCATTACATTTATAGGAGTACTTTTAAATGCTCCTGTGATGAGTCTCAAGTTTTTATTTTGAATTTTATCCAAGGCATTCACCAATCTACTGTCACCACCAAAACAAAGAAAACCATATTCAAAATGACTACGAACTAATGATTTGTACAGAAGTAACAATATTTTCGGATCTGCTCCCCACGAAATCCTGCACAAAGATTTCAAAATATTATGGGCCTTATTGGCTCTTAAACTTAGCAATTCAACATATTTTTTCCAAGACATATTGTGAGTAAAGATAATACCTAAAAACTTAGCCTCTTGAGAAACAGGAATGGGGACTTTGTTGTAGAATACAGAAGGAATATTATTGCTAGCTTTACCAAATACAACCACTTTAGATTTTAATGCATTTATATCAAGATTCAGATAGGTGAAGTATGTAGACAACCCTTTTAAAGATTTGTTAAGAATTTCACTGATGTTTTTTAATTTTTTTCCAGATGCATAAACAACCAAGTCGTCAGCAAATTGAAGATTTTTGACTTCAGAACCCAAAATGAGATTTAAACGGCGGATATATAAGAGGAAAATTAATGGAGAAAGTATTCCGCCTTGACAAACACCAACAGAAGCGAATCGTGGACCATAAAGATTACCATTATATTTTACATAGACTTCCCTCTCAGTAAGAAAATTATGAATCCAATTAACAATTTTATTTGGGATCCCGATGGAAAGTAACTCAACACAAAGAATGTCGACATTGACACTATTAAATGCTCCAGACACATCAAAAAACACCGACATCAAATAATATTTTTTATTTAAACTATTTTGTATGTCAAGCTGCAGCTGACAGATGCTTTCACGAGCTGATGTTCCTCTTCGAAAGCCAAATTGATTAGAAGGTAAAATACTATTTTGTTCTACATAAAATTCCAACCTTTGCTTTATCAGTTGTTCAAAAACTTTGCCTATGCAAGATGTCAAAGCAATAGGACGGTAGGAATCTGGATTTGATCGAGGCTTATCTGGCTTTAATATGGGCACTAAACAATCGGACTTCCATGAGTGGGGAATCTCGTTGCTCAACCATAGGTTATTTAATATTTCAAGCAAAATCTGTAAGCTATTTTTACTAAGCCTTTTTAACATTATATAAGGAATACCATCCAGACCAAATGCGCCATCTTTTCTCGAGAGAATAGCTGATATTAATTCTTCAATTGAGAAAGATTTTATCATAAAATTATTTACAGGATTTGTTTCACTGTCCGGGGAAAATTTTGGTTTATTATTTACATGGTCGGGTGTATACTTTTGCAAAAAATCTTGTATCCAACTATCATTGTCATTATTAAAAGAGTAAGTTTTGTTGAATTTACGCATACAATTCCAGATTATTGACAGAGGTGTACATCGATTGAAGGAGCTACACAGTTCAATCCAGCTATTAGATCTTTCCATTTTTAACAAAAGTTTTTTATGTGCTTGTAATTTTTTAAATTCAATGTAAGATTGATCTGAAGGATTATTTTTAAAGTTAATATAGGCAAGTTTGGAATTTTCTACAGCTTCTGAACATTTTTTATTCCACCAAGGAAGAGAGAGCTTCTTGCGTATCAGTCTACGACGAGAGTTGATAGCACCAAAAGAAGAAGAAACAGAATTACGATTTGTAAGAGAGTCATTAACTACATTATGCAATATGTTACAAAAACTGTTATATGCTGTCAACGGAGTGTAATTTTCAACCTGAAAATCAGACAGTTGTGTGTCTACATATTGTTCATATAATGTCCAATTGATCATTTTAAAGTTAGGATAGATGGGCAAAGGATTAGCACCATTGCTGTTTACAAGACCATCATCATTAATACTATTATTTACAAAAACCTTAATAATTACAGGAAGATGGTAGCTGCCAAGAGGATCATTATGTACAGACCAATCGCAAGACAGAGCCAGTGATGGGGAAGCCAGTGATAAATCCAAAGCATTGGGACGCCATGTCAAGGAGCCCACAGTAGTAACCTCGCCGGAATTCAAAACAACCAAATTTTTTTCATCAATAATTTCCAAAATATCTCTTCCTCTAGGATTAATAGAATGGCACCCCCACAAAGTATGGTGTGCATTAAAATCACCTGCAAATAACATTGGTTCGGGTATTGACTCTATTATTGACTGAAATTTAAGTTTATCAAAAGATGGGACACAGTTTGTAGGACAGTAAAAACTTACAATACTCATTTCTTTATTATTTACAGATATCCTTACACAAATGTTTTGTAAGGAGTTGTCCGAATATGTATTAATTTTTTTATAATTTAAACTATTATGTATTAAAATTGCTACACCATTATGTTTATTACCAATATCGTTTCTTTCTATTCGATATCCATTTATGTTAAAATCTTTAATAGGAGTTAGCCAAGTCTCTGATATTATTGCTACATGTATATCGTTTTCATAAAGAAATTGTGTTAATAGAAATTTATTGCTAATAATACTCTGGGAGTTCCACTGCATAATATTAAGTTGATCCATTGTTAGAAGAAGTGGTATTTCTTACAGTTTGTGCTAAGATTTCTTTTATTGATGTAGAGTTGATTGGGGTGTTTTTCTGATTTGTAACTATTTTTGTAATTGCTTGAATGAGTATGTTCATGAAAAAATCTGATTTCGTTAAATTTTGAATTTGTGTTTCGATGTTCGATTTTGTTAATTGGGGGAAGGAGTTTTCACTGAATAAATCTGAGTATGTGACGGCCCTTGACTTAATTTTGTTTTCCTCTATTTTCAATTTTTTTTGTGGACATGTGTTAGAGATAGCTATGTGATTGCCTCCGCAGTTGCAGCATTTCGCGTTTTTAGGATCCTCTTTACATGTTTTAAAATGGTGATTTTCTGTGCAGATCGAGCACACAACCGAATTTCGGCAGTATTTGGCAATGTGGCCAAACTTCATGCACTGAAGACATTGCTTTACTGGTGGTATATAAGCGCTTACCTCGTGTCTCCAAGAATCGAGATAGACGTACTGAGGCAATTCAGTGGATGCAAAAGTTACCGCGACTGTCTGAGTGGGAAGATGTGACACGTCGCCGTCGTCACTCCGCACCCGACGCATGAAACGTCTCACTTGAATTACATTTCGAGAGCTGCCAATCAACGAGAAGATTTGTTTGTTGGAAAGGTCAGTAGGGACTGAGGTAAGAACCCCAGTCGCTTCAGTGTCGCTAGCCGGTATAGTGGCCTTCAGGTCTAGTTCGTCGAGTAATTTTTTATTCTGCATAAACACATTTGCATTGTTAAAACTGTTTTTATACGGATTTATGCTCGTTTATTACATTTTTACAATTTTCCAACGTTTCATCCGTGGTCATCCGGGACCACGGCACCTGAAAAAGTGCCGAAACGTTGGAAAATTGTAAAAATGTAATAAACGAGCATAAATCCGTATAAAAACAGTTTTAATTATGTCTACTGCTCGTGTTAACCTTAGAAAATACTATACATTTGCATTGTTTGACA
Source organism: Yponomeuta sedellus (assembly GCA_934045075.1). Taxonomy (NCBI): domain Eukaryota; kingdom Metazoa; phylum Arthropoda; class Insecta; order Lepidoptera; family Yponomeutidae; genus Yponomeuta; species Yponomeuta sedellus. The sequence continues at coordinate 11,916,725 of OW203731.1, forward strand.
AATCGAACGTAATGCCAATCTTGAATTTATTTACTGACTTCAGATGTAGAATGCCAGTGACGCAGAATTTGCGTATGGCATGGGAGAGAGCTAGCCTGTCTTTGTCGGAAAACGGTTTTTCATTTTCGTGTGACACGAACACTATGTATTCCGATTTTTTACTGTTTTCAGGATACCTCCTAGAGTACCCTGGAACCTTAAAAACATTGTACTTCCTGGAGGAGTCATCATCCGAGTCCGAAGTGTCCATAGCTGGTGATGATCGCTCGTCAGGGGGATCAGTTTTTTTCCGCTTCTTTCCCGCCCCCATCTTCTAATTACAATATGTACAAACTTGTCTACCAACTATATGTACAATTCACTTTGTATTTACAGAGAAATATAAAAGTTATCAATTTATTGAAAATTGTTCAAATTTCGCCGCCTTTACTCATCCAAGGTTCCCGCGCTTTTTTTCGTGATGATTTATTATTCAAAACGTACCACCCTCAATTGTCAGTTGGTTACCATTGTGATACCGAATTAGAGATGTCTAGAAAATCACAGCTTGTAGTGGGCTACCAAGTACCTTCGATTGGGCAGTGTGTTAGACAACAGATGTTGGAGTGCGTCGTCCGTCTCCGAAAAGCTTGTGTTTTGTGGGTTGTTTTAAGACAATCTGAAGTGGATTTCAGTGGATATTCGTGGTATGGAGTATACGTTATACATCGGAATGGCGTGTGTGATATTGGGATGTAAAACCCATTCGGGAGAAGAGAAAATAAAACCACCTTCATCAGCTTCCATCGGTAAGACTCAATTTTGTGTACTTTGTAGTGGTTTTGTCGCTTGCATTTTAACTATGAGCTAGTGAATAAAGAATTGCAACATAGCTTTAATATCATTTGAGAATAGTGTTTCAAGGTTATAAATCATCATGATTATAATCTATTTAATCATATCTAACAACTTTGTTGTTTATTTTAGGGCGATAGGGATGGGAGTTTCCCACTACCTCAGTGAAAAAGTTATCGATACTTAGTAAAGATTTTTTTTTTTATTTCTTGTGTTTATTTTATTATATGTTAATTAACTTTTGAAAGCTTGATTTAGTAACGTTCTATGAAGTTCCCGATTCGATTGTTTATGATTATCGATTAATATATTTCTGTTTGAATCTATTGATTGCATTGATATTTTTTATTGATTATATTATTATTATTGATATTATTTTATAGTTTCAGCATGATAAATTAAAAACTACCAAAACGGGGTTTGATACAATTTTTACTTATAATAATTCCACCTACTTTCAAAAAATTTAGAACTTGTAATAAAGTTCTATACCTTCCGTGCTTCACAAGGCAAGTTTAGCCGTTGGTGCCGGCTGTCATGTAATGGGAGTCGTTAAGCCATGTCGGAGGCCTTATGGGCGGCTTGATAACTTCTGACAGTAAGGCCAGCCACTGTCTTACAATTCTCCACCAATCCGGACTTGCCCCCGTGGTGGAGTATGGCCCAACCTTCCTGCAATACAAGAAGAGACCCGTGCCCCAACAGTAGGGACATATAAAGGGTTGATATCGATATCTTATAGAAAATGAACTTTAATAGTTTTCGCTACATAATCTACGTGTAGTAATATAATAATAATGTAGCAACAAATCGCATCACTATTGTGAAAGAAAGGTGTCCAGCAGTACTGGATTTTAATCTGCAGTGTGCTGTCAAATTAATAAAGAACTTCAAGGGTGTATTTATGGCTGATTATAGTGGTTTTTAATTAATTAAGTTACCCGAAGAAAGCACAATGCAACAAATGTGGACTTCACGATCAAATTGATATCGAACAAAATCACGTACGTTTGCAGCAGACATTTTGAAGAAGACTGTTTCATATACGAGATTAGGTTAGAACATTATTTTTTAACAGAGACTGTCATTTAAAGAGCAATAATTTCACATAAATTAATTTGTATGAGTTCTTTACCGATTTATAAGTACGTTTTTAAATAGCAAGAATTTTAATGTTTATATTTTCATACCCCCTCGTACTAGTACTGAACAAGACTATCGCTGGGTTAGAAGGACAAACATTAAATGTTTTTTTTCATTTTTCCTATTATTTTATTTCACGTGTTCTTTTTGCTTTTTGTAATTCCCTGTGTATTTAAAGGCACTGCTCTGGTTTCTGATACACAGGTTACCCTTCTTCAGGAACTAGGAATTTTAAACAACGTGAGTGTGACGCTGGTTTTGCAATAAATTATTTAATTGATATAATTTCCCTAAAATCATCTTCTACATTAACGTTTGATGATACAGTTTTTATTAATGTTCATAACTTTTGTCAGACACGAAACTTAGGGATAAAAAACGACCCCAAGTTATTCTTATACCTATTTTTCTTTGAGCTGCGCTCTAAAATTTTGAATGCATAAAGCTCGCAATGTAGGTATAGTTAGATCGATAAAAGTTTCTTTATTGGATGCAAATTGAACTTGTAGAAATAAATAGTTTTCTGTATTTTTTTATGTAACCTGGGCTCACGCTGTACATACATACAAATTTACATTACATAGCAGATTTTGCACTTACTAGTTACAACTGTCGCGACAGACGCGAAATGCTAATACCACGATGATAAATTTCCTTGCGGCAACACTAAACAGCGCCCTCTAAGGTGAAATAGGGTAAGTCAATCTGACGTGTGTCAGTTGACTAGATCAGTTTTAAATCGTTTCAATATGGCGCGAAGCGCGCAAGTGCTCAAGTGCTCAAAGGTGTAATATAAAGCGAGGAAACATACAGCTGTCCGGATCCATCTAAAGCTAAGTATTTTATTTACTTGGTGAAAGCTCGCAGTGAGGGGTATGGTTTCTCTATTCAATTATTATCTCCATAGTGGAGTTGGCTTGCCATGTGACTTCGCCATGAAAGCAGTAAGTAACTACCTATGTATAAGTATAAGAGTTTTAGCTTGCTACGGATCATATCGTGGAAGCTGAGAGAGAGCATCTTAGGCGGGACGGGCAAGGTCTTACAGGATGAGGTGTCTACGGATACCAAGAGCTCCGACCGGGGAATGCGGGTTCTCCGGGGACCAAATTCATATATGAGTGAGGCTTCTACGGATGCCAAGAGATCAGACCGAGAGATTCAGGAGTGAGGCTTCTACGGATGCTAAGAGATCCGACCTGGGAACATGGTTCTCCAGGGACAAGGTCACACAGCATGAGGTGTCTGCGGATACCAATAGCTCCAACCGGGGAACGCAGGTTCTCCGGGGACCAAATTCATACAGGAGTGAGGCGTCTATGGGCGCCAAGAGATCCGATCAGGGGACGTGGGTTCTCCAACTTATCTGCCTCCGACCGGGTAAGATGTTTTCCCTTGATTGCTATAGAGTGATAATGTGTAGGGATTAATTGTTTAGAGTATACCATACTCATCTATGAGTCTAGTGACTCTATAGAGCAAATTTACCCATAGATCTCGGTGTGATACATAAAGCCGCCATAAACTAAGCGAAGCAGATGATATCTCCGCTGGCCCTGGAGTAGAGGGACAGAGAGAGTGAGGGAAGAGTCCTAAAGGATAGTGAAGGTATGTATGCGTTGCATTCTGTTTCCCTTATTCTCACTGCATTACTATATATACAAATTATATCACAATGTCCCCACCTTTCTCCCTTACGGTTTCATTTATTGGAACGCTTAGGCGGCAAGGGGGAGAGGTCGCCACAACAACCTTAGTGAATCTAATATAATATAACAATCTCACTGTGCATGTTATCGAACTCTTCGTAAATGGGTTCACCGATTTTGATGACATTTGTGTATTTGCAACATACCTATAAGTGAGAACAAGAGTTCGGAGAGTTGAGAATATATCGTAGGTTAAATAAATATGGCACACCAAGGTTTGCAGCGCCAGCTAATACTATAAAATATTAATATAGACTGCTATATTTACAGAATGTTTAGTTAAGGAATAAATGGTATCGACGTTTTCGTATTGTTTGTCCCATCCTTATGGATTTCTACTTTTGTCTATGACCCCCAATATAACTATGACTTTCTATAGGCAACCTAGTACGATAGTGAAATTTTGTTTGGCGGAGTACACAATAGCTGTCTCTTTCTGGCACAAAGAATCATTGCAAGAGTAACAAGGACAGCTATTCACTAGTCACTTTTTATTTTACGGCTCCTTCTATGCTTTAGTCCTTGTTCTGAGACTAAAACTAGTGGTTATATACTCTTTGACTAAAACGTAGTGGTTATATTTATGTACTCTTTGCTTCTATCTAAGGAATACTAAAACCCTAATCATGGGCGCCGCCGGCAGCAATAATTTCCAGGTGGTGCAGATTTAAGGGTTCGAGTCCTGGCATGGGTGGAGTTTTTAGCCACTAAATAGGTTTTTAAAATTGTCCTTAGCACGGGTTAAAATAATATAATCATGTGAGTACAGCTATATCATTCCGATGTAAAACCTAACTGCAAAGTAAGGTACCTACCTACTCGGGGCTGTACCTACGTAATACAGAGAGTACCATTGTAAAGAGGTTTGAAATTTCACTCATGCCGCGAAATCGCCCAATAGCTCAGTTGGGAGAGCGCTGGCACGGTTTTTTTTTTTTTTATTTTGGTACAGGATACTGCCACTATTAATATTGTGGCAACCTTGATGTCAATAACTTTAAAATATCTTTGATTGTATATAGTAGATTCTTCTTTTGTTACATTTTCTTGCTAAAAATTAAGTAATATTACATAAATCTAGTGCACTAATGATTACTGTACTATGCTTATTCTAATGGGTGTTCGTGGGGTATGTCATTTCCTTTCGTTTGTTTTTTTTTGTATTATGCGATTCTTCTTGTCCTTTTTTTTTCGGACCCATTCACATTTAATCAAAGATAAAGTTGTCATATAATTAAATTGGATTAAAATTATTTATTAAATTAAATTAAAATTAAAATACATTATATTAAATGTATTCCCCGGCGCCTTATCTCTGTCTACTCAATCAAGTAGTCACAAGCAAGGCGCCGGGGTTTAACAAAGATAGGATGTCAATAATATACAAGTTAATTTAATCTCAATATCAATACTAACAATAATAATAACATTCAAATAAAGTCCATTTAAATTAGATTACAATGTCAAATAAAACTAGAGGGGAAAATTGCCTTATAATCATTTGTAATTATCAATTAATTACCTAATTGTGTGTTCCCCGGCGCCTTATCTCTGTCTACTCCATCGAGTAGTCACAAGCAAGGCGCCGGGGTCCTGTAATGATTGTCAACTTAATATAGTCATACCCTCTTCCTTGGCATAAAAAACGGCATCTGGATCGCCCTGGCGGCCGCGCGCGTCACCCCCAGTGCGAAGGCAAGGAAGGTCTCTCCACTTTTGGAGTCGGCCATCAAGGCGGCGAACTCCTCGCACCTCACCGCTCTTCCCAGGCGTATCTCGCAATCAGCCCTAGCAGCTCCAAAACGGGGACACTCCTCCAGCAGGTGCTCCAGCGTTTCGTCATCACAGATGCAGGACGGACTCCCCGCGAGCTTGAAACTGTACGCTCGAAAGCCGCCGTGCCCCGTAAGGAGCTGCGCCTTGGCATTGCACATAGTGAATTTGCCAAGGACTTTGTGGGCCGATGCGACGTCCGGGAAGAACAGCGAGGTGACGCGGCCTGTGGCAGACTCACTGTAGCGGGTCTGCCACTTTGCCACTGTCTCCCGTCTCACCCGCAAAACTGCGCTGGCACGGTTAGCCAGAGGTCGCGAGTTCGAGTCCCGGCATGGGTGGAATTTTTAGCCTCTAAATAGGTTTTTAAGTTTGTCCTTAGCGCGGGTTAGCACGGGTTAGTGTATTAAAAAGAATATAACACTGAGAAGAGACAACTTGGAATAGGTCCACGACAGGTGACGAGCGACCACAGCGAGCGACTGTCTGGATTATGCTTGTTAAGTGTCCACCGCCGAGGCAAGGTAACCAAAGACAATAAAAATAACTTTATTGAAAACGTCATTAATATATTAATATCTAAGTTCGTTTAAAAACCCCGCCGGCTGCAATTGCTTTGTAATTAATAATTATTGTGAATAAAAAATGATTTCCAACAGACTGCTATTTATTTCAATAATTCTTCGGGTTCCCAAGGGGTGCAAGTGCACCCCTGGCACCCCCCTGCCGGCGCCCATGTCATTCACCCTCATTCATCTGAGTTATATTATAACCGAAACCAACTAGACTTGGGCAAAGTGTGTCCTTATTGGGAGTAGTTATATCTCATATCTTTGCTCACCGAGACACACTATGGACCAATTTCTGAATTGAGAATTTCGTTAAGTAAATAGTTAACTGTAGTGTTGTCTCTTTGAATTTCTCAGAAAAGAGCGTGACAGAACGTTACTTAAGTATTTACTTACAGTCTATTTATTCTTACTTGTCCAATTTAGTAAACAAGATTCTACCCGTAAACTGTAACTTTTTAGTCCAAAACTGCCATATTTCCATAAATGAAATAACTTGGAATACTCTTTTAGATAACACGCTGCCAATTTTATAAACATAGTTCATGATAGTTCATGAATTTGCGAGAAAATGTCTAGTTTAGGCATCTATCTAATCTCAATTTTTAAGGTTAGAATCTTATTTACTAAATTGGACAAGTAAGAATAAATAGACTGTAGTGAAATTCTGAAATCGGCCCTATATCTCTATCATATCTCACTCACCACTTGTGTCCTAGCTCATCCGACGTCCAATCAACTAAGTGCGTGTGGAAACAAGAGACATAGTCTACCTATTCCCTACTTTATCCAGATCACACGTTTTTTTTGGTGGCGGCCGCATTTCTCGCCGGTTACGACGAGAAATGCGGCCGAATGTAACCGATGTCAGACGATGTCTCTCGCGCATTGTGTGTGAGCTGGATAAAGTAGCAGAAGATGACTGCCGTACTTGAAAGTATGTGTGAGGGAGCTAGATATAGTTGATATCTCTGGGATATGAATGGGACACACTTGACGGCGAGGGAGTTGTGTGTCCACTCATATCTGGCTCTTGACTCAGAACTTGAGTTACCCAAGGCTAAAACTAACCATCATGTCACAAAGTACATGCACTGCGAACACAGGTGTAAAGTGGTCCATACTCTATCATGCGGCATGACATGCGCTACGTGGTGTCATGCATGCATGATCGTTTAGATGTATTGATTGATGTGAATGACATGCAAGTTACGTGCTGGCAGTTGATTGAGCAAACTATGACTGACATGCACGCATGAAGGTTTAGAACGGTGCATGTCATGCATAAGCTCAGTTTGGCGTTGACCATGGACACGTACAGAGCATCGGAAAATAACAAACAATTTGAAAAAACCGATAAAGATTTCACAGTGGAGAAATTGAAGCGCAAAATCAATACATTGCGTTAAAATTTTAACAGAGAACATACTAAAATTAAAAAGAGCCTTAAGTCTGGGATGTCAACTGATGAAGTGTAGCAATTAAACGAAAAAATAAATCTGCCCTTGACATATTTTCCATATTTTACTAGCAAAGCGAGCGAGCGCCTCTGCGCTGCGAACACTGAGGCCACAGAGAATATAATCACTCTGAGACTGGAATGAAAGTGCGTGCATAATTTGGTTTTCGTCGATCATGCAGCATGGTAATTCTTCGCCACGTAGCGCATGTCATGCCGCATGAGCGTGTATGGACCACTTAACTGCGAAGAACTGTGTGCACTATGTAAGGGTGGTATTACACTTATATATCTTTGTCCAATGTACGATTTGATCAAAGAAATTGGAAGAAATTGGACGACTTTATCAAATGTCTTGGAAACACCGATATTTGATCAAATATTAATGACACTTAAATCAAAATGGCTGCAAACAAGATATCGTGGACGATTCCAATGACAAAATTTTTAATAAATACTTTTTTTTGTTTTGGCTTTTGGTTTTTCATTAATAACATAACGATAATAATAGCACCACTTAAAGACGCAATAGCAGCACGTGAATACGCTCCACGTTCCTCCATTTTCTTAAGACTATGCAAAAAATAGATTGGGCAAAGTTATTGGACAAGTGGAATGGGCTTACCTCAAAGAAATTTTATAAAATATTTGACAGCAAACTTGGACAAAGATATTTGATAAGTGTAATATCACCCTAATGTACGTTCTAGTAATCTGTGGTCAAAATACGTCAAAAAAGTCTCCAGGGCCGTAAAACCCTCAGAATAAGGACTAAAGCATAGAAGGAGCCCTAAAATAAAAAGTAATTATTGAATAGCTTTCCTTGTTACTCTTACGATGATTCTTTGTGCCAGAAAGGGACAACTCGTACACTCCAAATTTTACAATCGTACTAGGTTGCATATAGAAAGTCATAGTTATATAGGGGGTCATAGACAAAAGTAGAAATCCATAAGGATGGGACATTCAACACGAAAACGTCGATATTAACTAAACATTCTGTAAATATAGCGTTATCATCGTTATCAACCCTTGTATGTCCCCACTGCTGGGGCACGGGTCTCTTCCTGCATAGCAGGAAGGTAAGGCCATACTCCACCACGGGGGCCAAGTCCGGGTTGGTGGAGGATTGTAAGATAGTGGCGGGCCTTACTGTCAGAAGTTATCAAGCCGCCCATAAGGCCTCTGACATGGCTTAACGACTGCCATTATATGACAGCCGGCACCAACGGCTTTACGTGCCTTGTGAAGCCCGGAAGCGCTCGGAAAAATGCCACTAGCGGTAGTCACGGGACTCTCACCCATCCCGTACCTGACCACGCCTGTTGTTGCTTAACCAAGTGATTGATTACAATCACTCGGTTCGCCTAGGCCACGAGCGCTTCACATAAATATAGTAGTAGCTAAATATAGCAGTCCATATTAATACTATATGGTATTAGCTGTCGCCGCAAACGTTGGTGTGCCATATCTATTAACCCTACGATAAATTCTCAGCTCTCAGAATTCTTGTTCTCACTTACCTATAAGTTGCAAATACACAAACTCATCAAAATCGGTGAACCCATTAAGGAAGAGTTCGATAACATGCACAGTGAGATTGTTGTATATATGATTTACTAAGGTTGTAACTTGTAATTGCTAAATCTGGTATGTAATGTAAGTTTGTATGTATGTATAACATGACATTGAGCCCAGGTTCGCTGAAAAAAACTACAGAAAACTATCTATTTGTACAAGTTCAATTTGCATTCAATAAAGAAATTTTCCTCGATATAACCAAACCTAGATAGCGAGCTTTGTGCATTCAAAATTTTAGAGCGCAGCTCATAGAAAAAGAAGTAAAACAACTTGTGATAGATTGTTTTTTATTTGACAAAAGTTAGAAGACGTTTTTACGGTAATTAATTAAATAATTTATTGCACAACCAGCGTCACACTCACATTGTTTAAAATTCCTGGTTCCTGAAGAAGGGTAACCTGTGTATCAGGAACCAGGGCAGTGTCTTTAAATTACACAGGGAATTACAAAAAGCAAGAAGAACACGTAAAATAAAATAATAGGAAAAATTAAAAAACATTTAATGTTTGTCCTTCTAATCCAGCGATAGTCTTGGTTAGTACTACTAGGAAGGGGTATGGAAATATAAACATTACAATTCTGGCTATTTATAAACATACTTATAAATCAGTAGAGAACTTATACAAATTAATTTGTTTATATGACATTATTGCTCGTTAAATAACAGTCTTTGTTAAAAAATAAAGTCCTAACCTAATCTTGCAAATGAAGCCATCTTCTTCAAAATGTCTGCTGCAGACGTACGTGATTTTGTTCAATACCAATTTGACCGTGAAGCCATGCCGTCTATCCACATTTGTTGCATTGTGTTATCTTCGGGTAACCTGAAATAAATAATTATTAATTAAAAATCGCCATAATCAGTCCAAACGTTAATTTTATTTATGACAGATCGACACCCTTGAAGTTCTTTATGAATTTGACAGCAAACCGTAGATATAAAATCCAGTACTGGACACCTTTTTTCACAATAGTGATGCGATTTGTTCGCTACATTATTATTATATTGCTACACGTAGATTATGCAGTGAAAACTATTCAAGTTCATTTTCTATTAGATATATGAACCTATTTTATTACAAGTTCTAAATTTTATGAAAGTAGGTGGAATTATTGTAAATAAAAATAATATAAAAACTCCTTTTAGTAGTTTTTTAATTTATCATGCTGAATCTATAAATATATCAATGCAATGAATAGATTCAAACAGGAAAAATATTAATCAATAATCATCAACAATCGAATTGGTAACTTCATAGAACGTTACTGAATCGAGCTTTCAAAAGTTAATTAGCATATATAATGGAATAAACACAAGAAATTAAAAAAACTTCTTTACTAAGTATCGATAACTTTTTCACTGAGGTAGTGGAAATGCCCATCCCTATCGCCCTAAAATAAACAACAAACTTGTTACTGTGATTAAATTGATTATACTCATGATTTATTAACTTTGAAACACTATTCTCAAATGATATTAAAGCTATGTTGCAGTTCCAGTAGGTCATAGTTAAAATTCAAGGGAAAAAACCACTATAAAGTACACAAAATTGAGTCTTACCGATGGAAGCTGATGAAGGTGGTTTTGTTTTGTCTTCTTCCGAATGGGTTTTACATCCCAATACCACACACGCCATTCCGATGTATTACGTTTACTCCATACTACGAATATCCACTGAAATCCACTTCAGATTGTCAACAACCCAAAAAACACAAGGTTTTTGGAGACGACGCACTCCAACATCTGTTGTCTAACACACTGCCAAATAAAAGGTACTTGGCAGCCTACTACAAGCTATGATTTTCTAAACATCTCTAATTCGGTAGCATAATGGTAACCAAAGTTAACCAGTTTGACAATTGAAGGTGGTACGTTTTGAATAATAAAACATCACAAAACTATATTTTTCTCTGTCTAACACGTGGTTGGCGACCTTTCAAATTAACGAGACAGAGATGTGTCAGGTGTTCGTTTTATAACGCTCCTTCTATGCTTTATTCCTTATTCTGAGGTAAAACCAACTAAAAAAAAAAAGTCAAAAAAGTCGATCAATCAAACTAAAGTCAAAAGAAGAAAGTGATATTGTTTGATTGTGATTTGAATTGAGAAACTTTAGGGAATCGTTCATGTACAAGTACAGGAATTACGGCACAATTAATCACAACGGTTGATAGTTTTATGTAAGTACCTATATATTTTGTAGTTAATTTAATCATATGAGTAGCTTTATATTTTGACCATATTTATTTCAGAAGTTGCTTCTAAAATGGTACGAAATTAACACAACTTAGGTAAGAATCACCTAATAGCATTCAACACAAAACATTCTGTAAAAAATAAAGCAGAAAAGAAAGTAGTAGGTAAATAGGTACCTATACATGACACATCACATTATGAAATAAAAATGCCATCATAATAAAATACATTTCTTTGACATGAGAGCTGGTGTGTTTGGGCAGCCCTAACCCTCACTATACATTGGCGCAGCACCATCAGCTGTCTAGACACCTTTCTGGCTGACATCATCAATTTAGCCAATGTAGAGTAATTACTTATAATTCAATGGTGCAGAGTAATTCAACCACATAACTTTGAAATCCTGTTGGTTAAATAAAAAAAAAATTACCTTAATGTTAGGAGAATAAACCTACATTGAGCACATTGGGTATGAATTAATTATTAATTGGTTTTATAAAATGTGGTATTATAAAATATTTTTTAAAAGATATACTATGCTTCTTGCAGCATTTAGTTTAACCTCCTTGTTCCCAATTAGAATAGATCTGTTATCAGTATAGTATATTAGTGGTTACCACTTTCCATTCAATTATTAGCCTATCAATCTATTCCATTTCAGCGTCAGTTATATTTTTTATAATGAGATTGGGAATATGTCTATCCCAGTGCTGGTGAAAAGATTAGTTTGCATTCTATTTATTAATATAAAAGTATTAAGTAGGTACTTAATACTTATCTTAGATTTAAGAATCATGGTTGTAATATTTTTCTGGTTGTGCAATAAAGTGTTCTCTATCTATCTGCTTATTAATTGCTAGGAAATTATGAATTAGTTTAGTCCTTTGCCCCCATGCTAAGCTTAGTCTGTTGTAAGTGGTGCTGTTTAACTTAATAATAGCTTACAAGAAAAAAATACTTTAAACCAATTAAGAACTGATATATTTCTTAGTCCTACATATATCCACCATATAGTATTTTAGATGGTTCCTGCTTTTCAATAATAAATTAAAATTAATAAATAGGTACATACTAGCAACAGCATGGAAATCTTTGTATGAGTGCACTTTATTCAGTTATATTTCAGGGGACTCAGGACAGGGAAGGGTACAGTTGCTATTAGCTGTACAATCTTTTTTTAATTTGTGGCATTATTATTTCTAATCTTTTGATCAGATAAGTGCAAGACTGATAAACAAATTAATCCTGCTACGTGACAAAATGGATGAGGAGTCATATCTGGATTTGCCAGATGATACCACCAACAGCTTGTACCCAGCGTTATTCCAGTGTTTCACTATTATAATATGCGGGTATGTTACCAAAGTTTGTACATTTAGACACTGAATAACAAAATATTAAAATACTTTTGAGATTAGGCATGCGGGACCATATATTTGGTTCTACATGCCAGTATACCAGTATATTTCAGTTACCAGTACCACACCATTAATTGAAATTGTTTTCTTTGACTTAACGCTCCATGTTACTGAAATGTATTGCAATTGCATTTTCAAATAAACTCTTCTTTCACATCTTTCAATCTCAGACTATTTTTGGTATAGTTATTGTAGCCCCAGTTCCTGCTTACATTATGGTTTATAGGTTAACAGTATGTAATGTCTTCTTTCAGATATATAGCTGGTACATTGAACTTGGTTTCTCAAACAGAGTCAAAGGGAATTGGAACATTTGTTGGCACATTTGCTTTACCATCGCTTATTTTCCTTTCACTTGCGAGACTAGACTTCAGTACAGTAAACTGGATGTTCCTATGTTCCATACTAATAGCCAAAGGCATCATCTTCTTCTCTGTGATCATTGTCACACTTGTGATCTCCAAACCAACAAATCTGGGACGAGCTGGAATTTTCGCTATATTTTGTACACAAAGCAACGATTTTGCACTTGGCTACCCAATAAGTAAGTTCACAAAATTATTGCCTATTCGAAATACTCTTTATAATTTCTGTGCCAAATTTTGTCCCTATCCGTTCAGTTATTCTGGTGTGATGGGGTAATATCCTTCCATCCAAACTTTTGTATTTATTGTAGGTGATTGTGGTAGTATTCTTTCATTTTTAACCTTCTCAGTCCTGACAATGGTTTTCTATTGTTATTTTCAAGGTAGGGACAGAAGAGATTATACTAACATTTCTTACATTTTCAGTAAATGCTATATATGAAAAGTCTCACCCTGAGTATGCACTGTATCTCTACCTTATGGCACCTATTTCCCTGGCTATCTTGAACCCAGTGGCTTTTGTTCTGATGGAAATAAACAAGCAAAAAGAAAACTCACATACTCAAGCCATGAGTGAAATGCAAAGGAGCAATGAATTTTGCAAGTTGAAGCTTTTGAAGCAAATCTTGAAGGGCATAGCATTCAATCCTGTACTTGTGATGACAGTTTTGGGAATACTTGGCAATATACTGTTCAAACACCATCTGTCTATTTACATTGAAGGATTGTTAGAGGTACTTATTCAAATAATATTATGAACTTAATTCCAGAAGCTGTAATTAAAAATCAATTATTTCCGGAATTAAGTTACTGATGTGTAGTGCTTATGAAAGTTTTGCTTCGAAAATATACAAATATTTATTTAAATTATGACTAAAGAAAGAACGCGAATCCTATACAAACCTAGCATGGTTTTAACTTACAAAGGACATGCTGAAGCGAAATTATTCTTCGGCGATATGTTTGATTGAAGACACAAATCGGGCTTTAATCATATTGTTACGGGCTAGGGTTCTGGATTTGGATGTAAAACGCCAATGACAACTTCTTAGGATTTATTCACGCAGGGTCTGGTCTGCAGGTCTTCACGACACGAAGTCCACACGTAGATTCCAATCGCAGGTTCAATCGAAGTCCAATAGTATCGCTGAGGTCGTAGGTTATCGCTCGTATCGCAGGTATGTTCGCTCGAAGTTCACTCTTCGCTATTCCAAACGGAACTGACAGCGCGCCGCGGCGACCGCTATTTATATCCGCCGGCAAGGGTTCTAGAACATTCAAGTACGTACCTACACTCGGTGCACGCGGCAACGACTCTAGAACAAAGTCCTTGTCAAAGAGATTTGAACCTTATACTAGTGGACATACGAGTCACTATTGCTTGCTGCGTTTTATTGTTTACTAAAACGCAGAATGCGGCGACTATTCGATAGACTTCCAGAAGAATATGATAGCCCTAAAAATGCTCGCACTTCAGTCTTGTCTTTGGGAGTAGGCCATTTTTGCACTGCTTCGATTTTGGCTGGATCTGTCTGTATGCCTTCGCTGGTTATCACATGGCCGAGATAGCTAACCTTGTTCTTAAATAAACTGCATTTCTTCGGATTTAACTTTAAGTTTGCTCCCATTATCTTCTTAAAAACTTGCTCTAGATTTTGTAAGTGGTCCTCAAAATCTGTACCCATGATTATGACGTCATCCAAATAGACAAGGCAGGCTTCCCCAACTAATCCGGCCAGTACGCACTCCATAAGTCGTTCGAATGTAGCTGGCGCGTTGCACAATCCAAAAGGCATCACGTTAAATTGCCATAAACCTTTGCCAGTTGAAAAGGCTGTCTTCTCTTTATCCTTCGGATCAATTTCCACTTGCCAATAGCCCGATTTCAGATCTAATGTCGAGAACCATTTCATACCACTCAATGTGTCCAGGGTATCGTCTATTCGTGGCAGTGGATAACTATCCTTCTTGGTCACATCGTTAAGCCGTCGATAGTCTACACAGAACCTTGTGCTACCATCTTTCTTCTTTACCAACACTACGGGAGAACACCATGGGCTAGCAGAAGGTTATAATCTTGTTTCTCTTCATGTCTTTCAACATGTCTTGTACTTCCTTTTCTTTAGCAATCGGTATGCGCCTTGCTCGCTGACGAATAGGTCGCTCCTGTCCGGTGTCGATTTTGTGCTGAACTAACGATGTTCTTCCAGGATTTCCTTCGTCAGAGAAGATATCCCTATAGCGCAGTAGCAACCTCTTAGCTTTCATGCTTTGTGAATAGCTCAGATTACCCTTAGAATCCTCAAGGAGCTTAGTGACTATAATTTCACTCCTGGTATTCGATGTTTTTGAGCTTGGAGATGATTGGCAGCTACTCATCCAAACGGCTTCCTCACACCTTCCAATAACGTCACCTTTGCTAAGGGTAATCTCACGATCGCCTGTATTCACAACCCTCACTACAGCGGTCTTGCCTCCATAGACGAGAGTTCTTGCTGTCAGCAATTTCTGACTGGCTGCACTGTCTTGTGTATCTTCAATCAGCACACACCTATTCCGCTGATTCTTCTGACACGAAGGCAGCTTCACCTTTACTTCAGTTTGTGCTCGTCCAGGTATTACGATTTTCCTCAGGCAAGTGACCTTTCCATCGGGACCGCCAAGTATGAAGTTCTCCTCATCACCACATTTAAAGACACCGTTAGTGACATCGATGTGACAGTTGTGTTTCTTCATAAAGTCTAGGCCCAGAATGCAATCATCCATAATTTCGGCTACGATCACGTCGTAAATATATGACGCCTCCCCAACCCATATCGTAACCGATCTTTCACCCAGGACGGGTATTTGCTGGCCAGAAGCGGAGAGAAGTCTGCATAAACTGGTGCCTTTGCGTCTCCCTACAACTTTCACCAGGTCTGGTCTCACTATTGTTCTAGAGGCTCCTGTATCTAGGGTATTTTGCACTCTACTTTGTTCACTGCACCGCGTATTAGTAGACTGTTCCCATTCCATGCTTGTGAGATTCTGGTTACTGGGGCTACCTTCGCTCCAGCCAGTACCCGCCCCGCAGTCCGGGCTTTTACTCGTTTCCCTGATTCACGGTGAAGGGCGCAGCGTCATGCTTCTTTACGAACTCTTCAAAACGCTGCTCAATATTGTTGAGACGCGCATCCAGTCTGTCATCTGTTTTGGTTGCTTGCCTCTCCTTCTTAGGACACGTGAACTGCAGATGCCCTCTTTCCCCACACTTGTAACACATGGGCCCGGAGTTCTTCTTGGGCGGTGTCTTGATCTCTTTGACCTCCTCCGTAACTTCTCGAAGTTTATAACCTTGCCGGATATCTTGACGCACAGCTTCTACTTCCAGGGCATGTGCCAGAGCTTCTTTTAATGAAGAATGGTGGCGAAGCTTTACTGCAGCCCTAATTTCAAGATCCTTGATTCCGTCGGCGAAGGCTTGCAAAATATTCGTGTCCACCATTTTACTATCAGCAGAAGGGTACGCCTTTCGAACCAGCTTCTCAATTTCCAACGCCCATTGTTGAAGTCCTTCACCCAGGCGCTGAGTCCGGTCGCGTAGCACGAAAAACGTGTTCCATGTGTCGTTCCCCATATCTAGCCTCAAGTGCCTCCAGCAAGTCTTTGAACTCGCTGCCTGAGGTGGGCAGTGCCTCCAGGACAGATAAAGCCGAACCTCTGAGCGCGACGGTGAGGGCTGTCAGGCTCTGTTCGTCCGTCCACCCGTTTGAAGCAGCGACAGTCTGGAACAGCTGGCGGTAGGCGACCCAAGACGAAGTACCATCGTACGGAGGCACCTTCACTTTAGGCCCGTGGTTTATGCTGACAACTCCGCTCGATGTAATTCCAGCAGCTTTAATACGCCGAACTTCCTGCTCTAGTCCAGTGAGGCCGGTTTTCACATTTTTTAGGTCATCCTCTAATTCGGAAACCCGTTCGTTCACTACCTCTACATCTTCATGTAGCTTAGCGACCGTATCACTGAACTTTGTAACGGCAGAAAGGATCACCTGTTGATCTGCCTTCTGTTCTTCTCGCAGGCCTCTCTGTTCTTCTTGCAGGCACTGCATCTGCTTGCTCTGTTCTTCTCGCAGGCCTCTCTGTTCTCCTTGCAGGCACTGCATCTGCTTGCTCTGTTCTTCTCGCATGCCCTTCAACATTGCCATCAGGCACGACATATCCAAAACCTCCATTGTACGTGACTGAAGTTTAATGTCTTCGGTGGGCGTGGCCAGGTGGGCTTGGCTACGAGGCGGAGCCTGTTGGTCGGTTGGTGAAACCTGTTGGTCAAGGCCGGTGGGCGGAGCCTGGTGCACGGGGTCGGTGGGCGTGGCCTGGTGGGCGGGGCCAGTGGGCGTGTCCCTATGGCCAGTGGGCGTGGCCTGAGGGGCAGTGGGCGTGGCCTCCGCAGCACTTCTGGACCTGGTCCTCACTCCAGAAGTATCCTCTCTCGGAGTCAGTGGCATCTCCAAATCCCCAATTCTGACACCAAATGTTACGGGCTAGGGTTCTGGATTTGTATGTAAAACGCCAATGACAACTTCTTAGGATTTATTCACGCAGGGTCTGGTCTGCAGGTCTTCACGACACGAAGTCCACACGTAGATTCCAATCGCAGGTTCAATCGAAGTCCAATAGTATCGCTGAGGTCGTAGGTTATCGCTCGTATCGCAGGTATGTTCGCTCGAAGTTCACTCTTCGCTATTCCAAACGGAACTGACAGCGCGCCGCGGCGACCGCTATTTATATCCGCCGGCAAGGGTTCTAGAACATTCAAGTACGTACCTACACTCGGTGCACGCGGCAACGACTCTAGAACAAAGTCCTTGTCAAAGAGATTTGAACCTTATACTAGTGGACATACGAGTCACTATTGCTTGCTGCGTTTTATTGTTTACTAAAACGCAGCATGCGGCGACTATTCGATAGACTTCCAGAAGGCTCTATTCTAGATGGTTCGGGATAGTACCGCGACAATATTTAGAATTTTAAAAAACCAGGAATTAGAACTTAATTTCTTATATTATCTTCTCACAAGGCAATATGCCCTTACGTCGGTTATGGTGTCTCGCTCGTACGATATATTTTTAGTAATTTTAAGAAAATGAGCATACTTTTAATAAATGTATTCGGAGTGTTTGGGTTTTATAGATAATAAAATTACGGACCTTATCTGCCTTGAAACTCTGTCTAAATAAAGGACATCATCCGCGTTTCATACATTTTTGGTCCAAATATGAAAGTGCCGGCCAAAAAACGAAAGTGCTTTATTCTGCTAGAATGTGTCCTTGTAAGTATTTCTTATTAGGGCACCAATGCTGTAGCACCACTGCACTTGATTTTAATTGAGTTCAAAAAGTCTGCCATTTCATAGATTTTCTAAATGAATTACCTAAAACAAATGAGATATTTTGTCAGAATATGACGCTCTGAATATTTTTTTGCGAAGCAAAAGTTACTGTCGTAGGTACATTCATAAACTGCATACCCGAAAATAAAAAAATGGATACTAACAATAAAAGAGTAGTTCTAGACTCCGCTTATTGTTTTAGAACAATAGCAGGGTCTACAACAGGTAAGCAGAAGAATCGCCCACTACTATTGTTCTTGCGTAATTGGAAAAAGGACTATTGGGTGCTGTTCCATATAATGTGCATCATATGGTATATGATATGAGTTATGCTCGGCATTTACAAGTTTTATCCCCCCCAGCATTGGGATTAGAAAGTATTATTGTGATTCCAGATGAATATGATTTAATCTTTAAGGATTTTTAATACCTAACATTAAATATATAAAATAAAAAGTATTTTTATTTACTACGACCAACATTACGTACAGGCTAGAATCTATGGCAGAGCATATCATTTATTATTATTAATTCATATTATTGAATAGAATATCATTTCAAGATAAGATATTTCATTTCTTAGTCAATTCATTAAATCGAAAATGTATGAAAAGATAGACTTTTTGAACTCAATTAAAATCAAGTGCAGTGGTGCTACAGCATTGGTGCCCTAATAAGAAATGCTTACAAGGACACATTCTAGCAGAATAAAGCACTCGTTTTTTGGCCGCCACTTTCATATTTGGACCAAAATGGATGATGTCCTTTGTAACATTTTAGGTGTTTGGCCAAGCTTTCTCGGCAACAGCTCTATTTTTACTCGGACTTCGTATGGTGGGACAAATTCATCGACTGAGAGGACCTGCCCTCTTGCTGCCTTGTGTTTTAATCATGGTGAAACTGTAAGTATATATATTCAATACTTCTCTTGACTCAACATATTTTTTTGCAATATCACAAAGAAAAAAAGGAACAATATGCTATAATCCATCTTCGAATCATGTAGGTACATACATAACAAAAACGCGTTGTAGCGTTAGCAAAAATATTTTTATGTAGTCTATGTATATAGTCTCGCTGCAGGGCACAGGCTTAATCAGCGAGAGTATGACCTTAATTGCTCACCGTGCCCACCCCGGATTAGCGTTTTAAAGCGCTGTATGTGAATACCTCAGACACTCAAGTGTCCCCACGATTTTTCCTGCATCGCGAGTGGTATTGCTATATACAATA
The DNA here is from genome assembly GCA_934045075.1 of Yponomeuta sedellus. Taxonomy (NCBI): domain Eukaryota; kingdom Metazoa; phylum Arthropoda; class Insecta; order Lepidoptera; family Yponomeutidae; genus Yponomeuta; species Yponomeuta sedellus. The sequence goes on from OW203731.1 coordinate 11,936,378, forward strand.
ACTTCACAAATCTACGCAACTTAGAATATAGATTCGAACATACGCCGGACCTTCCGAACCGAACTTTTTTTTTAAGTAGCCTTCGTCCCACTGCAGGGCACAGGCCTTCTCTCAGAGAGAGTGTAGGTATGTGTTTAATTGTCACGCGTACCCACCGCGGATGGGGGATTACAAGCGTTGAGGTATTTGAACGCTAACTCAGGTTTCCTCAGGATTAGAAAATTGGAAAATTCCAATTGAACAATGTCAAAAATAAATCTTTGATATTTAAATGAGATCTTTAACACATACTACCTTCTTGACACATACTAATTTCTTGAAGCCTCCATATTTGACTAAATGTTTCCTATTTTTGTTTCACCGCATATGTTTTTTATTTCAGTGTTATCTTGCCAGTTGTGATGAGGGAGTCAGTAAGCGCATTTCAAGCAGGCGTAAACGAGTCTGAAACACTCTCACTATCGACCTATGCCTTCCTGTATGGTACAATACCTACTGCGCCGGCAGTGTTCGTGTTTTCCAATTTATACCAATTGGAAATGGACTTGGTGAGTCTGACCTACGATTTAGCTAAGTAATTGATGAAAAATATATAACTAGATACTTGCAGTGGCATTAGGCAAGTAGTAAGTAAAGCAAATGCTAGGGGCCCCGCTTATTTCGGGGTTTCGTGAAACCAACGGTTTTTGACCATAAAAAAATTTGCCAGCTGCAGTGGTGAACGTCCTTCTCATTATTAAAATGTTAACATTCAGTTAAGTTGACTATTGTGATGAGCCAAAAAGTTAATTTGAGGAGCTTGATGAATGATCCATAAGATTTTCTCTAAGAAGTCGATAGGAATAATATTATTTCTTAATTTGCACAAATTAAATGCGGAACAGTTTATTTGTCTGTTTTGTTTTAATTTAATACCATAAACAAACCAAGACCCACTTGAAAGAATTAGCTGCAGGCCCCGCACTGGTTTATTCCGGGACTGGGTATTCATGAATTTGTTACTTTGAGTCCGTCCCATATAATCATGAGCAGTGTGGATCTAATTTGTTCTTCCATTCTTAAATAATTAGTCAGACTAATCTGTTTAAATAAAATTTTAGTATATTTACTACATTACATACGAGACTTCGTTCTCGCGTTCGTTCTCGCGTTCGTTCATGCGTTCTTTATTATGGACATTATGTACCTACCTTTGTCCAATTTCATCCCATTCTGTTAGCCCATTACTGTTTGACTGTGTGACAAAAATCCTTGTAACTGCTGCTAATATTTTTTGCCCCCTCAAAATCTGCCTTGTACACACCAGTTATTCGTCCTATGAATTTCGCAGATGGCATCATCAATGGTGGTATGCACACTGCTATCGGCGCCAATGATGTTCATGTCGGCCCAACTGATCACGATCAGTAAGGACTATGCCGCGCAAATCAAGAGATTCGGCTACGGCACCTCTATAGCAGCGCTGGTCGCCATAGTTTGGGTCTTCGTGGTGTTTATAATGACCAAGAAGTACAAACGAATGCCTCACAGATTGACTATGTGTTTGCTGGCGTCACAGGTACTTTAATTATTTCGGGGTTTCTACAAAATCCTGTCCGAATGACAATATATTTACAAAAACAGTACATATCTTCTTCAATTTCCAACTCATACTTGTTCGATTTTGCTCATTTTATTATTTTTTAGAGACTGCGCTATAATCCATCATGTCTATCGATTGTATTGATTTTTTTACCATTGAAATAAATACAAGACTATTAGCAGAAACAAAATTATTTAAAATACAACTTTTTGTATGATGTGATGATCCCATTTATTTTCCAATTTAGCGTAACTACTATGTAGTTAAAAATCGTTGGAAATAAACTTTTTTTTTTCAGTTGTTACTGGCCATTAGCGTTATCTGGGGCGGGCCATCTCTGGCATATACTCCAACGTGGCATGGGATGCTTCAACAGGCTCTCCGCATCTTCAGCATGTATTCTTGCCTACTCTGGACAGCCATGCTGTCAGTTGGGTTGCTGATGTTGGAGGTAAACATGGCTTCGACTAATTCTCTATCTCTCTCTTTTAAATCTACCTACCTCTCTCTAATGAGAGTATAGGAGTACCTATACATAATTCTATTTTCTCTAATCAAAAAACCAATGATAGAAATCGTTAAAATACGATAAGCAATAATAACCGCTATTGTATTTTTAGCTGTGGTAACATTATCTAATACTACACTATTTTTATTTTTAATGCACTAACCCGTGCTAAGGAACAAATTTAAAAACCTATTTAGAGGCTAAAAATTTCACCCATGCCGGGATTCGAACCCGCAACCTCTGGCTATCCGTACCAGCGCTCTACCAATTGAGCCAATGGGCGACTCACGGCATCAGTGTTTCGAACCTCTTTACAATATTCTCTGTATTACGTACAGGCAGCGACATCTGACTTAAGCAAATTGCATTACTTACAGCCCCGACCACCTACTTTGCAGTTAGGTTTAACATCGGTACGATATCACTGTACCCACATGATTACACTATTTTTATTTTTAATGCACTAACCCGTGCTAAGGAACAAATTTAAAAACCTATTTAGAGGCTAAAAATTTCACCCATGCCGGGATTCGAACCCGCAACCTCTGGCTATCCGTACCAGCGCTCTACCAATTGAGCCAATGGGCGACTCACGGCATCAGTGAAATTTCGAACCTCTTTACAATATTCTCTGTATTACGTACAGGCAGCGACATCTGACTTAAGCAAATTGCATTACTTACAGCCCCGACCACCTACTTTGCAGTTAGGTTTAACATCGGAACGATATCACTGTACCCACATGATTACACTATTTTTATTATTAATGCACTAACCCGTGCTAAGGAACAAATTTAAAAACCTATTTAGAGGCTAAAAATTTCACCCATGCCGGGATTCGAACCCGCAACCTCTGGCTATCCGTACCAGCGCTCTACCAATTGAGCCAATGGGCGACTCACGGCATCAGTGAAATTTTGCCTCTAAATAGGTTTTTAAATTTGTTCCTTAGCACGGGTTAGTGCATTAAAAATAAAAATAGTGTAATCATGTGGGTACAGTGATATCGTTCCGATGTTAACACCTAACTGCAAAGTAGGTGGTCGGGGCTGTAAGTAATGCAATTTGCTTAAGTCAGATGTCGCTGCCTGTACGTAATACAGAGAATATTGTAAAGAGGTTCGAAATTTCACTGATGCCGTGAGTCGCCCATTGGCTCAATTGGTAGAGCGCTGGTACGGATAGCCAGAGGTTGCGGGTTCGAATCCCGGCATGGGTGAAATTTTTAGCCTCTAAATAGGTTTTTAAATTTGTTCCTTAGCACGGGTTAGTGCATTAAAAATAAAAATAGTGTAATCATGTGGGTACAGTGATATCGTTCCGATGTTAAACCTAACTGCAAAGTAGGTGGTCGGGGCTGTAAGTAATGCAATTTGCTTAAGTCAGATGTCGCTGCCTGTACGTAATACAGAGAATATTGTAAAGAGGTTCGAAATTTCACTGATGCCGTGAGTCGCCCATTGGCTCAATTGGTAGAGCGCTGGTACGGATAGCCAGAGGTTGCGGGTTCGAATCCCGGCATGGGTGAAATTTTTAGCCTCTAAATAGGTTTTTAAATTATCTAATACTAATTTTCGCACCCAAAGCTGAATAAAATATAGTTGACACGACTGCGCATTTAACAAACGTTTATTGTATATTGTAGCAAACTCTTATCTTATATAGGATTATCTAATAATTAGTGTAGTATGATATTTTAAAAAATTTATATTCAAATCACCCTTCTTGATTTAATGTTCGCGAACATGGTGATCGGTATCGAAATATCGGGAACATAAATAAGTTTGGTAAGTCTCATCGTCATCATCGTCAGGCTATACTAGTCCACTGCTGGACATAGCCCTCCCCTAAAGAGCGCCACGTTGTCCATAGGGGGTAATGCCCATAATCCCCGCGCTGGGCATGTGGGTTGGGGATCGCAGTTCGGTGGAATTTTACTGCAGGGGGCGCTGCTGCCTACCCCCCGGTTTGTGTCCCTTAGTCGCCTTTTACGACACGTAAGTCTACTCAACCACAAATGTTTTAAAAAGGGAAATGTTTAATTGCGCTTTGTTAATTTTCACGAAAGTGGTCTAACATGGCTTACATAGAATCTAATATGGAGGAGCCGGGATTGGTTCTAAATTAGCAATTTTTCTTCTTCTTAAAGTGCCTCTCCATCACTGGATGTTGGCAGAATTTTCTTTATATCGGTCTCTGTTCAGTGCAATTCTGAACAGAGGCAGATCCTCCGCGGTTGTAACACCGGTCTACTCTTTGATGTTGCACAACCATGACTATTAGCAATTTTTTATTATACTTTTTGCACACGAAACTGTACACAGTACAGGACATAACACATACGTAAAAACATGTACAAACGCGCGCTTATCTCTGTGACAGATTTTTTTCCAGCAAACCTTGGGAAGTCGAACCTTTGCGAAGCGAAATTTCAGTGCAAATAATTTATTTTGTTAATCATAACTTTTCGTTGGAAATCTCTATTTCGTACAGTGGTTTAACACGAGAAATGTGAAATTATTTCGAGTCGTAACACAAGGCGAAATGGCCACAATGACCATTAAAAAGTACATTTAAATATGCCCCTATAAAAGACACTTTTCCTGAGTCCTGACCTTGAAAATAACAACGGTTTCCTATTGTAATTTTCAAGGTCAGGTCTGGAGGTTATTATCATTAATCCTTACATATTGATCCGCTAGAGTCGCGGCCCGTGCTTCGTGGTGACCCTGTGGCCGGTGCTAAGCTTCGTGGCGTGGGGGGCACCAGCGGTGATGGTGGCCGTGCTCCTGGTGTCCAAAGCGGCTTCGAGGGACCTCGACGGCCGCGCCACCGACGCCATACGCCTTTGCCTGTTGGTCTTCTGTCTCACTGGTAGGTCAAGACAGTCCTCAATTATATACTTTCGAAAACTGGGATTTCCACTACGTGATTTGGCAGTGTCTTTCTTATAAGAAAACGACTCCTCGCGTAGTTTAAAAAAAAGGTACCTCTACACTTAAATTAGAGAAAGATTGTTTTGCTTGCCTATACTGTAGCGTGTATCGTTAGATTAGTCGTTTAGTGTGAGTGTAAGAGATTTCGTTTTCGGCATATTATGCTTGAAGCTAAATTTTGTTAGATTAGGGCTTGTCGCCCTCTCTCCCTAATAAATGATTGATATAGTTTTCCTCTGAGATTGTGGAACGTGATATAATTCAGGGTTTATCTTCTTCTTTTTCTTCTTCAGGCTATATTATGTAGTCCACTGCTGGACATAGCCCTCCCCTAATGAGCGCCATAGCGCCCTGTCTTCAGCTTGCCGCATCCAGCATCTGCCTAGTTTTTCGCGTCCTACACTACGTTTGCCGAGTCGCGGTCTCCACTCAAAAACACGCTTACTCCAACGATTGTCGGTTCTTCGCGAGATATTGCCAGCCCACTGCCAGTTCAGCTCGCTAATTCTCTGAGCTATATCGATAACTTTGGTTCTCTGTCGGATGCATTGATGCATTCGTTACATATCCTATCCTTCAGAGAAACTTCAAATTCAGGGCTTATATTACTCCTATAATCACGGTTAAGTAGCTTTAGGACTTAACAAGTAATAGGCAAACAAATAATAAAAGGGAAATCTTCGTACTGTTAGCGGGGAGGATGGCGCCCCACAAGGTCCTTGGAATTAAACCACTGGTTTCCCCTGCATACAGTCACTAAGGGCAGGTGGTGATAACAGTACCCTACACTGCACGTGGCCAGACACTCACTAGTACGAGTTTTAATATGTAACGCGGTTACAAAAGTAACAAACTTTTACTATGAGGAAAACTGAAATCGCGGAAAATTTCAGCATTTTAACGCGTCACGCAATTTATGGATGTCTTCTTTCCAGTGAGTGCGGGATGCCTGATAGTCTACATGAGGTTCCGTCGCCGCAGTCAGCGGTTCGCAGCCCTCGCAGCCGATGTGGCGGCGGATTCCCCGCACCAGGAACGAGATGAAACGAGCACTCTTGTGGAGAACCCTGAGCCAATCTCGCAGACTCATTCTCTTTCCAACAACGGTCTTGGTAAGTGAAAGTGATCAAGCAGCGACGCTTGACGCCGACAGTGAGGTATTAATTGGAGAAGACAATCCAAACAAGTCGTGTCGTAAAAGTTGCAGCCACAACTCGAAAAACAAAATTGGTCGATTTATTTGTCTACCAGTCTGTTCAGTCTAAAACGAGCGCTTGCCGTGACATGTTTTATATATCTATAATATAAAAATGAATCGCTGAATATGTTGGTAAGCGCAAATCTCGAGAGTAGCTGAACCGATTTCGGTAATTCTTTTTTTAGAATATTCCTTGAAGTACGAGGATGGTTCTTACGGACAGAAAAATAAAGAAATATTAAAGATTCGGCTGTTAGGCGGTACGAAGTTGGCTGGGTTATCTAGTATGTATTAAAAATTGTCATTTTGCATTTTAATATACCATGGACCGGTTTGTGAATTGAGAATTTCACTAATTAATCCTTAAGGAACGTTCTGTCACGCTCTTTCCTGGGAAATTCGAGGAGACAGCACTACAGTTAACTATTAACTATAACTATTTACTGAGCGAAATTCTCAATTCAAATCATAAAAAAATGTCTTTAAAGAACGGGAAAAGCTCGGAAAAAACTGCGAACTATAAGTACTTAAGTTATTATAAGTACTTAAGGTGGACAAGTCCGACGCACACCTATTTTGAAAACTGTGTTGTAGTAATTTAATTAACGTTCTTTTATGTATTCTTTCTATTCATTTGAATAATATTTTGTTTAGGAGACCACAAACTGCAGCCATTGTCACTTCAAATTATCTTATAAAGAGATGGCCCTGGATTGATATATTCTTCAAAGATATTATGTCTTACGTCCAAGCTGTAGCAATGATACTAACAGTACTTATCTATGCATAGTAGCAGAGCACTTTGGTCTATTTTAAGCATTACATAATGCTATGGTAACAAATTCTTTTTCTAGGTTGCTATGGCACGATTACAACTACACCGTCACCAAGCCGGAGCGTCAATGGATGCTGCTCTAACGACCCGAATTGCGAGAACGGCGGCCTTGTCGCTTCCATCAATCACGATATCGAGGATTTGGCCAGTGTGAAGAGGTTCGTCATAACTTGAATTTGGATGTTCTTAGTACTCCTTGAAAAATTGCGATTATATCCTTTTCTCTGTTGTACTAATAATAATTTTTCGTAGGAAAGAGGCAAAACTAATAAAACTAATAAATATTTCTTTGGGAAGTAGGTAAGATATTTAAAAATTCCATATGTAAAACAACATAAATATTCCCATAGGAATGTTACCATGAACAATCTAATAACTTTGATACATACTGGGACAAACTAAAGTAACCAGGACTACAACAAGGACTACATGCGTGAATTTTAGTAGGCAGAGACAAGGGACTGCTTTTGATTAATTCCAACGAGGCTCGAACCGAGAAAGCACTCGGTGCAACGCCTAAATTTATCATTACAGGTATTGCGCGTGCCTTAGTGAAGCATATCTGAAGTAAATTAATATTTGCAGGGATTGCGCGTGTCCGCCGTCCCAAAAGAGCCGTTGCCACAGCAACCACGACGGCCCGTGCCAGTACTTGGAGGAGCTGGATCGTGCCGCCAGCTCTCTCGGCCTGCTGCCGCCCGAACAAAGCCGCGGCCGCGGAGGGCAACTGTTGAAGCACACTTTTCTCATCATCGTCTACAACCTAAGCATGTTTATTGTGAGTATTTTAATATACTTCGACTAATCTAGGTTAGAACTAAAACTGTCGGCTTACTTATGTTGTGTTTACTATTGAAGTGATGACAAGACAAGACAAGTGTCTTGGGTCATTGCGTGTTCTGGTACCGCCAAGCCAATAATTTTTCGGTTTTTAGGATTTGAGTCAATAATCGAAGTTTACTTCTATTATACTTTGAGTTATCTCTTTATTAAATATATAGCAGCGCTTGTGGCGTAGTGGAACCGAGTGATTGGAATCAATCATCAAGGCTAATCCCCCGTGGTGGAGTATGGCCTAACCTTCCTGCGAGGCAGGAAGAGACCCGTGCCCCAGCAGTGGGGACATACAAGGGTTGTTAACGATAACGGTGGAGTATGACGTAACCTTTCTGCAATGCAGGAGGAGAACGGTGCCCCAGCAGTTGGGAGATACAAAGGGTTGATATCTTCTATTGTGTATAGTTGTATTCAAAAACAATAAAAAATACTAAAGTCGGTCTCGGGGCCATAAAAAGTACGATATTTTAAAACAACAAACCTTTCTATTTTACATCTTTCTTATTGTATACATTCTTAAAAAGGTGTGAAATAATAAGACTAGTTGTATTAAAATATACGCGATGCCAGCGCTGCGTAAGCCCGTCGTTCGACGGCCGCCCAGCTCTGGCGTCGCGTAGCCGCACCGTGGACGTCGCGTCGTCGCTGCGCGGACGCTGGCACGACGACGACGCTCGAGAGACGCTAGTGTGAGGGTATTGAGTCTCCGAAGAAAACAAAACGATCGGCTCTGGGATGTAACCTCTGCTCTAAAGCTCGTACCACGGCCATTCTTATTTTGTTAATTGGGTGACAGGGCATCACTTACACGACATGGAGTATGATGCTGAAGGACGAAAGCGGGATCTACATCGGTATCCAGTTCCTGGACGTGGCCGCCAACTACGGGCAAGGGCTCGTCCTCTTCATCCTTTTCGGACTGAATCCAGACGAGTTCGTCATACCGGCCATTCGGATGCTGAAAAAGAAATGGTTAGTTTCATTTAAGTATTTTAAAACTAGGCTTTAGACGCACACACTTCGGAAATACTTCGACCAAATGTGCGATGTTTTTTTATTTAGTTTATATTCACACTAAAACAATTTATACTATTTAATAGTACTTCATGGTAGCGACCAAGAAGCGGCGGTAGTCTAGTGGGTAGCAGAATCGACTCGGAAGCGGAAGAGTTCGGGTTCGATTCCCAGTGCGGGTATGGACTTACGTCTTTGTTTTTTGTTTTTTTTGTCTTTGTAAGTTATGTACATTTGTGTAGATATAGAAGCAATTCCACTAGCTAAACCTAAGTGTTTTTCAAATACCTCAGCACTTCAAATTCTAAATCCGCTGTGGGCACGCATGGTTATTAAGCCCATACTCTCAGGGAGAAGGTCTGAGACATGCAGTGGGACGTTTTTAAGGCTACATAAATAAAATAGTACCATTACCATACTGTAAATACGGTTTGTTGGCACATTGCTCTCATAAAAAGGTAACTTAAGCAACAACAGGCGTGGTCAGGTGCAGGATGGGTGTATGTCCCGCGACCACCGCTAGTGGCATTTTCCCGTAACTTCTGACAGTCAGGCCTGCCACTGTCTTACAATCCTCCACCCACCTGGACTTGCCGCCCGTGGCGGAGTATGGCCTAACCTTCCTGCAATGCGGGAAGAGACCCGTGCCTCGGCAGTGGGGACTTACAAGGGTTGATATCGAAGATAAAAAGTACCCGAAATCGGCGTGCGTGCATGTGACGACTAATTAATGTTGATGAAGGGAAAGAGATTGTCAGGATCGTGGCATGTGGCAGAACCTGGTCTCTGCCTACCCCTTTGGGATACAGGGGTTAGTCTATGTATGTATGTATGTAGGACTTTGATTTAAATTTGAAACAAGCACGGCAAAAACTTGCTGTGTGGTGTCGGCCTAGAGAATAGCACCCGCGAGAACAGTTGGGTTACCAACTGTTCTCGCGGGTGTCGGAAAAGGAGACAGGGACACAAACCGGGGGGTGGGCAGCAGCGCCCCCTGCAGTACAATTCCACCGAACGGCGATCCCCAACCCGCAGGCCCAGCGTGGGGATTATGGGCATTACCCCCTATGATAGCACAACATGGCGCTCTTTAGGGGAGGGCTATGTCCAGCAGTGGACTAGTATAGCCTGACGACGACGACGACGGCAAAACTAATTTGATATCAACGTAAATGGTCCAATGAAACGGTCCTTGAATGCTTGAAGGCGAGCTTAGACTTTCTGGGTTTGAATTCCACAGTGGCCAGCTGTACAAATTGTCAGTCTGGTGTTATTAATTTCTATTTACAATACTCAAATTAAAGTGACGGTAACTGGGTTGGAACATATTGCCTTAATATTGTGTCAAGATCCTTTATATCCACCGATTGTGAGCAAATATATTTATCCCACTTAACTATTTTCGCCACGCGTCAGTATCCTAGAGGTGCGGAAACCAATTCCAATTCGACCCAATTTATTTATTACTAGCTGTTATCCGTGGTTTATAGATTTTCCCATGGGAATAAGATATTTTCCCGCAGTAAAACATAGCCTGTGTTAATCCAGGGTGTCAGCTATCTCTATACCAAATTTTCCCAAACATTTACAACTCGCGGCCCACAGGTTTAGTATTTTGTCACTGTTCCCGAGTCGAAATATGACGTTTATTTTACCGCCAATATAAGTTTCCAGATAAAATAAAAGAGGAGCGCCTCACTCTTGATGCCTCTTTGGTAACTTCTGTATTAACTGGTTATTTTTTTATATACAGGTTGGGTGCCGGTACTGTGATTTTGCCTGCCGTTGAAGACCTTAGCTTTGAGGCGAAACATGTTTGCGACCAATTCATAACGCACCACTTCGATCGGTGCAAGGAAGCAATTTCTAAAGACACAAGGTAAATATATAATTATTATACCTATCTATACTAGTAATTGAAGTTAAAATTAAATCTAATAATTCAATTACTAATAATCAATATTGTTGACTTTATACTATAAAATAATTGGTTTGTTTGCCTATTTTGGAAGTTTTGGAACGTAACTTCATAATTTGCTTTTGTAATTTTTGCCAAGGGCAGTAAATTAACAGTTAATGCTTTCAAAAAGACGCCTGTCACCTCAGTCTTCCGAGACCGAGGCACTTGAAAAAGTGCCGAAACGTCAGAAAATGTAAAATATACGAGTAAAGTCAGTGTAAAAGCAGTTTTTATTATGTCTAGTGCTCGAGTTAACCTAACAAAATACTATCTATACATTTACTCTGAGACCCGTGCCCAAGCAGTGGGGACATGCAAGGATTGATATCGGATACATTTACTCTGTGCCATTCCCGAGATGTAAACATTTTTTACGATATGAAATCGTGAGGTAACTTGCGTGTCTGAGGTGTTCACATACCTAAGCACTTGATTGGTAATTGAGCACATACTCTGTCTCTGAGAGAAGGCCTGTGCCCTGCAGTGGGGCGTAAAGAGACTACATAAAAAAAATTAAAATCAAGAAAATAGGCAAGAATTTTTGAGGGCTTTAATCGATTTCCGCTAAAAATTACCGTTTTTAACGGAAATCGATTAAAGTCTTAGGATTTCTAGGCTGTATGTCCTAAAAATACTTATCACCTATAATATTTTTGAAAAAAACCTATTATAAAACAAGTTCTGACTTTTATTCCATTGGTATCGCTAGTTAGCACACCAAAGCGCCTTAAACGTATACGGTAGGCATTGTCCTTAAAAGTTAAGTTCTGTTATTTTTTACGACAAAATATGTAATTTGGAAGGCCACTTTACTTATTCACTAAACTACAACAAATCAGTGAATAGTATTCATTTATGAATAATATTCACTGATTTGTTGCTACAACGGGCTTTGAAGCGCTCGTGGCCTTGTGGAACCGAGTGATTGGAATTAATCATTAGTGTTAAGCAAAAACAAGCGCGGTCAGGTGCTGGATGGGTGAGCATCCCGTGACTACCAGTAGTGGCATTTTTTCCGAGCGCTTCCGTGCTTCGCAAGGCACGCTGTTGGTGCCGGCTGTCATGTAATGGCAGACATTAAGCCATGTCAAAGGCCTTATGGGCGGCTTGATAACTTCTGACAGTAAGTCCCACTGTCTTCCAATCCTCCACCAACCCGGACTTGGCCCCCGTGGTGGAGTATGGCCTAACCTTCCTGCGGTGCAGGAAGAGACTCGTGCCAAAGCAGTGGGGACATACAAAGGGTTGATATCAATGGGCATTGCAATAAAGATTGACAACATAACATTCTCCGCAGATGGCGCATGCGCACGTACAAGGGCGTGTTTCGGGGCTCGTGCTTCGTGCGGTGGCTCATCAGCTGCGGCCTCGCCAAAGACGAGCAAGAAGCGGTAACCTATGGCCGCCACCTCTTGGACGGCCGAGTCATCGCCCACATCAGCAATGCTCACCACTTCACCAACTCGCCGCTTCTCTACACTTTCAAGTAACTCAGGGGGTACACTCGCTTATTCTTCCCATTACTTTGCGCAGATGCTTTGGATTTGTCGTTGAAAGCAATATTTTGTACAACGTACAATACAAGTGAACTGTGTACGACGAAACACGATGTTTATATCGAACTACCTTTTAGTTATGCAGATCTTAGCTAAATTTTATTATTTATTACCTAATACACAAAAAGGCTGAAGAATCATTTGCATGAATATAGCTTATATTCTACGCTTTTGGCGAAGACGCAGATAATGAAGAATTAAATCGTTTATGAAAAAGTTTGTGAAATCCTTGATCAAAAAATTTGTAAGTTATTCGTAATTTGAGCGAATTGTACACTCTATGAAACTTAGCGTAAAAGTTTAATGGACCGCAACTTTTTTATGCAAATTTTATTAGATTTCCGTAATTCGGTGTTTGTAACTTTACAACAAATTTATTTCAAAGAAGGTATGTTTCACCTTTCTGTCTGCCTATGTACACTGCGTATATTTATGTCGCTGTAGAGGTCTAAAAAGTATTTTTGAAGTATTTTACCTAAGTTCCAAAGATTGCCTTTTTAGGTAGCTTTTTCTCTCAGAGAGAGATAGTACGGGCTTAATTACCACGCGTAGAAGATTGCCTTTTATCCCTAAATATTTTTGGCATTATTTATAAAAACAATTCCTTGAAACACTCCAAAATTCTTACTTAAATAATCTGTGGTAGAGATTTTACATGGTAAAGACACATTAAATAAAATAGACTCGAGAATATTTATTTCATTTCTTAGTGTATTTATTTAACCTGTGAAATCGTGTTTTTATAAACAAGGACGATTATTTTCGTCGTTTTCTTGGGCCAATCATTAATATTGTTTTGTTATATTATTTCACTTGTTGGTTTCACTCTATGCATTATCTACAAACTATGTGTCTTTAAAGTTAACTTCTAAGATAGAACACAGAGTTTGAAATGAGGGACAGAAATGTTATGTCAGTACTGGGCCTCGATTCTGTTAGTGCATTATAGTACCACGACGGATACATGGTCGAGTCACGTGGGTGTTTGTTCATACCATTAGAAGGTTCAATGTATGTGCGCGCGTACCACTTGAAGCAACAACGGAATTAAATCCCCACATTCAATGCATTTATTTGTCAATGTACCACAAGGCATTAGCAGAATCTAAGCCATGTTTTGTGTTTGCTAATAGTTTATTGAATGGCCTACTTTGGTAGGCCTTAAATTGTGATTGTTAAGTGTAAAAGGCCAAAGTTGTATTTTGTTGACTGGTTCCTATCTGGTGGTGCTTAGTGAGTTTTTATTAAGCGCATACATACTTATTCCATAACTACTTACTTGAATGCAAAGATAAGAATACATGGATGTTTTGCTGTTTCTTGCTCTAATATCTGTTTGACTTTGATCTCATTGCAATGTGTGTAATCTTATATTTAACAATTTATTGAGGAAGCTACTTTCCCAATTTTATATATCAATGTCTCAATCTCATTAAAAATTATAATCTATAGTGAGATATACTTAATAGAACCTATATTCCACAAATAATCAAATCGTGAATAACCATTATTTATGTAATAGGAGTAATTTATCATTACAATTAATGAGTTTCTTAAGTTTATTGTGATATTGTGTTTAACTTAAGTGAAGTGTCTGTTATAATCAAATATGTAGCATTGAAGGGTTTTTCTTTGTAGCTGGGTTTACGAAGTAAGCTTATTAAAAATTATTAGGAACACAAACTGTGTTACCGTCATGTAAAGTAACAAAATATTTTATCCAAATTGTTATAAACTGCAAATCATGAAATGTAAAAAAAAAAAATAATGAATGTTGTTATCCATCATGTTTATTCTTGTTCATCATTTGAGTCGTCATTTTGATCATCCTGCTCGGGTGCCTCCCACCATGTGAGAAGTCCTAAGCCAGGCTCATTTATGCCTCCAAGAAGTCTATAAGGTGCCACTGTTTGTACTGCACATTCTGTGCCAGGTGGACCAGTAGGTAGACTTTCTTCAAAAGCTTCACTTGTCACTCTAAATCTTATTGTTTCACCTGTAAGTATTAAATATCAATCTTATGACGTACAATACATACAATTAATCAATCTTATGATTTGACAAGGTAGTCTCAGAATAACATTCTATCATTATTGATTTGTGACCGGATCAATTTAATTGACTTTATTTCGGAAGAGTCCGACCAGGTATCACTTTGATTCATAGAGCTTAATCATGGTGAGTAGAGATGGAGCTCGTGTCTTTGGTTGCTCGTCTCCAGTAACAAATCAATAATGAGTAGTGCTTACGAAAGTTTCAGTACAAAAACATTTTTTCATCTTTACCAGAATCCATAAATAGATCATGTTTTTCCCCATCTTCTTTGGGATATTCCCAGACCCATGCCTGATCTGTTTCATCAAATCTTGATGGGTGTTGTAAGGCATTTACAGGTAATAATATATCATCAAAGAATCCAAGTGTCACTGTAACAACCATACAGATATTAATAAATGTGCATAAGAGATACATAGAACACTTTAATGTACATAAAACATGAAATTTTATATTTCTTAACCTAAGAGTACAGAAGGTGGCCTTATCATTAAAAGTGATAGATTTGAGAATTAGAAGTCATCACAGACTGACTTCTTTTCACTTTAGCTCAGAAACTCACCATGCACTCCTTCTCTACTGCAGCTTCTAATTTTTCCTACAAGGATTTCTTCAACAATAGGTCTGAAGACAATGTATCTGAACTTGACCTCTGTATGTGAGGATCCATCGCCAGGAAAAATGTGTGAATGTCCTATGTGTGTGATATCAAATAAAGCTATACACAGTCCCACATTTAACACAACCTGAAAAAAAGGTTTGATATAGGTAAGTACATTAAAAATGTAGTTTATCAAAATTACTGAATGACGATCAAAATATTATGGTTTGTTGTATTCATATTCTAGGGGCTCGCTCGGGTGAATTTTATGTGGATATTTTTCTTATCTGGACCACGGGAAATATCAAAAGCATAAAAATACGTATGAAATTTGAGGTACAAACAATAAATAAATCAACACAGTCATGCAGGTTACGTTTTTAGTAAATATTTACCTTGTTAGCTAGTTTTCTATTTAGAAGAGTAGTGATAGAATCTGTCAGACTTTGATGAAAATGTTCGGGAGTAATTCTGATAACATCCTTCATTTCGGACAGCACAAACATTTCGAAAACTGTTTTGATCCGATCCGAGATCCAACCACCAACACAGATCACCAACCACAACACCACCACCACAGTCAACACACGGATCCACGGATGTCTTTTTTTTTTTTTTTTAGTTCGTCCCGCAAGGAACCGGCTAAGGTCCTAGACCATGCTGCCACGTCTTTGGTTTTTGTTCTTCATTATGAGTTTTTGGGAGGTTAGTCTTCAGTATAATATATTTTTCATGCTGCCATGTCTTTGGTTTCTATTCTTCATTATGAATTTTTGGGAAGTTAAAGTCTTCAGTAATATATTTTTCATGCTGCCACGTCTTTGGTTTCTGTTCTTCATTATGAATTTTTGGGAGGTTAAAGTCTTCAGTAATATATTATCGTCTTCAGTTTTAATTATATAAAATGTCCAATCCAATTTTAGTAAAATCCGTGTAATTTTACGTCGTGTCCGTCGAATTAGTCAATCCGTGATTTTAAGTCAATTAAGGCAACACATACTCTTTTCTTTTTTGGTCGAAATCGAAACGTCAAAACAAACAAACCAAAAATATTACAACCTTACAAATTCTAAATATTATGTACAATTGTACAAGTCCATTTAGAAAATATTTTACACGGCTAAAAGTCGTATTCGAGTATTAAACAAAATCAATATACAAGAAAAACTAAATCTGTCCTACAGTGTTAATTATGAATCTGAACAAAGACAAAAATGTGGAAGTATTTACAAGAAGAGCCTGAATGGAGCGCGGCACTGACTCTGGACTGCTATAGATTTCAATCAGCTCATCCATTAGCACAAGGCGCTGGATGCCAAAGGATGGGCATTCGAAGAATAGATGATGTAAGGATTGCTCAGTTTGGGAGCTGCAATGGTCACAGAACGGACTCTGAACCATTTTTAGCCGGAACAGATGATAGTTTAGATTACAATGACCAAAACGAAGCCTTGAAATAGTAGTGTAATATTTCCTATGAATGTAAGTATTGTTTTTACAAAACCAGGGCATGCTACCAATGGGAACATTAAATGTAGCATACCATAAGCCTTTATTTTCAGCTTGAACTGTGTAGTTCCAGTGTCTTTTCCAGATATCTATAGATCTTTTCTTTAGAAGAGAGATTACATCTGTCCAGGGAACAGAAACATTAAGATTATAGCTGGAGTCTGGAATAGTATCTGCATTATTTGTAATTGCTCTAGCCAAAAAATCAGCCCTTTCATTTCCTGCTACACCAACATGTGAAGGAACCCACACAAATGAAACATCTATGTTATGAATAAGAAACAAATCTAACCACTCCTGCTTGATTAAAGAAATTAAATAATTTGTATTAGCTTTGAATCTATTATTTTTGAGATTTTCCAGAACACTCATACTATCACTGACAATTACATATTTATAACATCCATCTCTTTTATTATTGATATTTTTTAGGGCTGCTAGTATAGCCACGGCTTCTGCTGTGAATATACTAATGTTTGAATTTATTTTATGACCAGTGCCTAAATTAAAAAAGCCATCAAAGAAAGCAAACGAGACAGCATTATCAGTTTTGGACCCATCAGTATAGAGGAATCTACAATCATCAGTGAACTCTGAAAGTTTGTTGTACACATCTTGTTTGGTGCATAGATTGTGATCAATTATTATATTTATTGCAGGAAATTTACTAAGAAAATTTCCCTGATAACAAGGAAGAAGAGGGGATTTATAAATCTGTAATGTTTCCAGAAAATTAATGTACTGAGCAAAGCCCTGAAGAATATAAAGAGAATTTGGAGGAGAATTCATCAAGCTCAGCAATAGGTAATTATTTCTCTTACTATATAATTTTAATAAAAATCTTTCTTTCAGATAAGTAAATCTAATAGCTAATGGAGGGAGTTTGCACTCCACCTGCATTACATTTATAGGAGTACTTTTAAATGCTCCTGTGATGAGTCTCAAGTTTTTATTTTGAATTTTATCCAAGGCATTCACCAATCTACTGTCACCATCAAAACAAAGAAAACCATATTCAAAATGACTACGAACCAATGATTTGTACAGAAGTAACAATATTTTCGGATCTGCTCCCCACGAAATCCTGCACAAAGATTTCAAAATATTATGGGCCTTATTGGCTCTTAAACTTAGCAATTCAACATATTTTTTCCAAGACATATTGTGAGTAAAGATAATACCTAAAAACTTAGCCTCTTGAGAAACAGGAATGGGGACTTTGTTGTAGAATACAGAAGGAATATTATTACTAGCTTTACCAAATACAACCACTTTAGATTTTAATGCATTTATATCAAGATTCAGATAGGTGAAGTATGTAGACAACCCTTTTAAAGATTTGTTAAGAATTTCACTGATGTTTTTTAATTTTTTTCCAGATGCATAAACAACCAAGTCGTCAGCAAATTGAAGATTTTTGACTTCAGAACCCAAAATGAGGTTTAAACGGCGGATATATAAGAGGAAAATTAATGGAGAAAGTATTCCGCCTTGACAAACACCAACAGAAGCGAATCGTGGACCATAAAGATTACCATTATATTTTACATAGACTTCCCTCTCAGTAAGAAAATTATGAATCCAATTAACAATTTTATTTGGGATCCCGATGGAAAGTAACTCAACACAAAGAATGTCGACATTGACACTATTAAATGCTCCAGACACATCAAAAAACACCGACATCAAATAATATTTTTTATTTAAACTATTTTGTATGTCAAGCTGCAGCTGACAGATGCTTTCACGAGCTGATGTTCCTCTTCGAAAGCCAAATTGGTTAGAAGGTAAAATACTATTTTGTTCTACATAAAATTCCAACCTTTGTTTTATCAGTTGTTCAAAAACTTTGCCTATGCAAGATGTCAAAGCAATAGGACGGTAGGAATCTGGATTTGATCGAGGCTTATCTGGCTTTAATAAGGGCACTAAACAATCGGACTTCCATGAGTGGGGAATCTCGTTGCTCAACCATAGGTTATTTAATATTTCAAGCAAAATCTGTAAGCTATTTTTACTAAGCCTTTTTAACATTATATAAGGAATACCATCCAGACCAAATGCGCCATCTTTTCTCGAGAGAATAGCTGATATTAATTCTTCAATTGAGAAAGATTTTATCATAAAATTATTTACAGGATTTGTTTCACTGTCCGGGGAAAATTTTGGTTTATTATTTACATGGTCGGGTGTATACTTTTGCAAAAAATCTTGTATCCAACTATCATTGTCATTATTAAAAGAGTAAGTTTTGTTGAATTTACGCATACAAGTCCAGATTATTGACAGAGGTGTACATCGATTGAAGGAGCTACACAGTTCAATCCAGCTATTAGATCTTTCCATTTTTAACAAAAGTTTTTTATGTGCTTGTAATTTTTTAAATTCAATGTAAGATTGATCTGAAGGATTATTTTTAAAGTTAATATAGGCAAGTTTGGAATTTTCTACAGCTTCTGAACATTTTTTATTCCACCAAGGAAGAGAGAGCTTCTTGCGTATCAGTCTACGACGAAAGTTGATAGCACCAAAAGAAGAAGAAACAGAATTACGATTTGTAAGAGAATCATTAACTACATTATGCAATATGTTACAAAAACTGTTATATGCTGTCAACGGAGTGTAATTTTCAACCTGAAAATCAGACAGTTGTGTGTCTACATATTGTTCATATAATGTCCAATTGATCATTTTAAAGTTAGGATAGATGGGCAAAGGATTAGCACCATTGCTGTTTACAAGACCATCATCATTAATACTATTATTTACAAAAACCTTAATAATTACAGGAAGATGGTAGCTGCCAAGAGGATCATTATGTACAGACCAATCGCAAGACAGAGCCAGTGATGGGGAAGCCAGTGATAAATCCAAAGCATTGGGACGCCATGTCAAGGAGCCCACAGTAGTAACCTCGCCGGAATTCAAAACAACCAAATTTTTTTCATCAATAATTTCCAAAATATCTCTTCCTCTAGGATTAATAGAATGGCACCCCCACAAAGTATGGTGTGCATTAAAATCACCTGCAAATAACATGGGTTCGGGTATTGACTCTATTATTGACTGAAATTTAAGTTTATCAAAAGATGGGACACAGTTTGTAGGACAGTAAAAACTTACAATACTCATTTCTTTATTATTTACAGATATCCTTACACAAATGTTTTGTAAGGAGTTGTCCGAATATGTATAAATTTTTTTATAATTTAAACTATTATGTATTAAAATTGCTACACCATTATGTTTATTACCAATATCGTTTCTTTCTATTCGATATCCTTTTATGTTAAAATCTTTAATAGGAGTTAGCCAAGTCTCTGATATTATTGCTACATGTATATCGTTTTCATAAAGAAATTGTGTTAATAGAAATTTATTGCTAATAATACTCTGGGAGTTCCACTGCATAATATTAAGTTGATCCATTGTTAGAAGAAGTGGTATTTCTTACAGTTTGTGCTAAGATTTCTTTTATTGATGTAGAGTTGATTGGGGTGTTTTTCTGATTTGTAACTATTTTTGTAATTGCTTGAATGAGTATGTTCATGAAAAAATCTGATTTCGTTAAATTTTGAATTTGTGTTTCGATGTTCGATTTTGTTAATTGGGGGAAGGAGTTTTCACTGAATAAATCTGAGTATGTGACGGCCCTTGACTTAATTTTGTTTTCCTCTATTTTCAATTTTTTTTGTGGACATGTGTTAGAGATAGCTATGTGATTGCCTCCGCAGTTGCAGCATTTCGCGTTTTTAGGATCCTCTTTACATGTTTTAAAATGGTGATTTTCTGTGCAGATCGAGCACACAACCGAATTTCGGCAGTATTTGGCAATGTGGCCAAACTTCATGCACTGAAGACATTGCTTTACTGGTGGTATATAAGCGCTTACCTCGTGTCTCCAAGAATCGAGATAGACGTACTGAGGCAATTCAGTGGATGCAAAAGTTACCGCGACTGTCTGAGTGGGAAGATGTGACACGTCGCCGTCGTCACTCCGCACCCGACGCATGAAACGTCTCACTTGAATTACATTTCGAGAGCTGCCAATCAACGAGAAGATTTGTTTGTTGGAAAGGTCAGTAGGGACTGTGGTAAGAACCCCAGTCGCTTCAGTGTCGCTAGCCGGTATAGTGGCCTTCAGGTCTAGTTCGTCGAGTAATTTTTTATTCTGGATAAACACATTTGCATTGTTTGACAAATCGAACGTAATGCCAATCTTGAATTTATTTACTGACTTCAGATGTAGAATGCCAGTGACGCAGAATTTGCGTATGGCATGGGAGAGAGCTAGCCTGTCTTTGTCGGAAAACGGTTTTTCATTTTCGTGTGACACGAACACTATGTATTCCGATTTTTTACTGTTTTCAGGATACCTCCTAGAGTACCCTGGAACCTTAAAAACATTGTACTTCCTGGAGGAGTCATCATCCGAGTCCGAAGTGTCCATAGCTGGTGATGATCGCTCGTCAGGGGGATCAGTTTTTTTCCGCTTCTTTCCCGCCCCCATCTTCTAATTACAATATGTACAAACTTGTCTACCAACTATATGTACAATTCACTTTGTATTTACAGAGAAATATAAAAGTTATCAATTTATTGAAAATTGTTCAAATTTCGCCGCCTTTACTCATCCAAGGTTCCCGCGCTTTTTTCTCAAAAGTGTTGCACCCACGGATGTCTTTTTTGACATCCGTGCCACAACATTAGTTGATTTTGTGCACATGTCTTTATTTAGTCTGTCACAACAAGAGGCAGTGTTGCCAGATCGTACCTTTTGGTACGAAAACTGTACTATTTGCATAGTATAGTGTTTTTGGTTTTTTGTACCTATTGCATTTAATAAAGATAATATTCTGAATCGGGTTTAAATTACGGTTAATTTAATTAGTGAAATTTACTTTCCGTTCCTATTTATTCTTGCCTAGCATTATACAATGCACAATATATTATTAAATAAAAATGTCGAGGCACAATTTTTATACTAAAATTTTCGTAAGCACAACACATTGTAGACTTTAAGTCCGGATCTACTTACGGGTGTTGTTATATCGGAAGAGTCTGACCAGGTTTCGCTCCGATTTGCAGAGTTTAATCATGGTGAGCAGAGACGGAGCTCGCGTCGTCGGTTGCTTGTCTCACACTGAGCGTAGTGAAGTAGGAGGCTGAAAAGTTTGAAAGGTAAAATGAAAATTACCTGTGTAATTACCATTTTTATGTAGGTACAATAAAGTATTCTCTATCTATCTATCTATCTAGCGACCTCACGAATTGAGAAAAGTAAGTCGACAAACGCGCGTCTATTGCTGCGTTACATTACTTAACCTACACAATAATTAATGGATTTTACATCTAATCATTACCTTTGATGTAAAGTGGATCCTGTACGATAATCGGAAGCGCTAATCGCAATGGCTGAACCCTAGGGAACCAGCCAAATCATGCCCAAAGCGAAAATTGACCCAAAAAAAGTTATTTGTGAGCATTCGGTAGACCAGTACCGGTGTGGTTCACTAAAGCTTTCTCGAATCTGGCCAGACGTTCACGGAAGATGTCTATTTTCAGCAACTGCAAACCATGATAGATGAACTAGCTGCTAAACAACCGAGGCTAGTCAATCGCTCTGGGCAACTGCTGCTTCACAACACTAGACAACGCTAGATCACAACAGACGGCTACCAAATTGGAGGAGTTTAATTATTATTGTAATGTCTAAGACATTCACCGTACTCTCAGGACCTTGCTCCAACTGATTACCATTTTTTCGAAATTAGGATAACTGGCAGTCCAAACCGCCTTCAAACAATTTATTGATTCTCGTCCGAATAGTTTTTTAGTAGAATTACCTATAAAATGGCAAAAGTGCGTAAATAGTAATGTTACATACTTTGATTAATTAAAAATATTATATATTAAAAAAAACGACTTTATGACCCTCATCGACCTCTGTGGCGCAGTGGTAGTGCATCTGCCTGCCATACAAGAGGTCCCGGGTTCGAATCTCGGCTGGGGACAAAAAAAATAACTCCAGGTCTTGGATATTTATATGTCTGTGAAGTAGCTGTTTCTGATTCCCACAACACAGGGTCTCCTAGTGTGGGGCCAGAAGTAATGTATGTGCCTGTATGTAAATGTTATCTGTTATTATACTTAACGCCAATTTCATATGTAAGGACCTAATTTAAAAACCGTGAATTTTTACTCAAAATCGTATATTTTTAAGCAAACCGCCGGCACCGTACTAACTGGTGAGCGCAGGCTAGCAACACTGGTCATAGAGTCTCAGAACCAGATCATTTGTTTATTTAGTCTGTGGTCGATGAGAGACGAAGTTTGTAACTCTTCTTCCAAATCTACTTAGCAATCCTACCTTTTTCGCCCCCTTATATAAATTCATTATGAACAGTGGAATAAAAATTTAAAGTGACTGGAAAAACTGAACATTATAGTGAAGTGATACGGAAGTGATAAGTGCTCTTATCTGAAAACTAATACTATAAAAAACTAATACAATACTCAAGGCTCAAAAGGACACGGATCCAGGGCCGTAAAACCCTTTATTAAAAAAAAAAAAAAAGACGAAGTTTGTATTTTTTTGGGCGGGAAGGCGGAAAATAAGAGGGCGGGTTTTTTAAAATTGATTGCCTTTGAATATCTAGCCTTTTTACTTAAAGGGCCCTCCCCACGCTTTCTACGATGGGTGAGAAAAGTGGGGGCAAACAACCCCCCAAGCGAAAAATGGACACTAATGACACCGGTGAGAAAGCATGCAGCAAGCTACAGTTCTGCCAAACTCGATAAAGAAAGAATAGAGGTAAACAAACCAATTTAGGGTTATCACAACTCACGTTTTACAACTCTTCTATTGTTTACATGATTATAGCCTTTTACTTGCTAACTATTTATTAACACTATTTTTATTTTTAATGCACTAACCCGTGCTAAGGAACAAATTTAAAAACCTATTTAGAGGCTAAAAATTTCACCCATGCCGGGATTCGAACCCGCAACCTCTGGCTATCCGTACCAGCGCTCTACCAATTGAGCCAATGGGCGACTCACGACATCAGTGAAATTTCGAACCTCTTTACAATATTCTCAATATTGCCTGTACGTAATACAGAGAATATTGTAAAGAGGTTCGAAATTTCACTGATGTCGTGAGTCGCCCATTGGCTCAATTGGTAGAGCGCTGGTACGGATAGCCAGAGGTTGCGGGTTCGAATCCCGGCATGGGTGAAATTTTTAGCCTCTAAATAGGTTTTTATATTTATTAACAATTCCTATTGCAGCATATTTAACTAGAATCACTCAAATAACATGCATATTACCTTGTTATTTTGAAAAACTAAAGAATTCGACATTAATTTTACGCGACAGCCCTACAGAAAAAGATACATGGATGAAATTCAGATGTGACAAACATTTTGGGAAATGTAGTTTATGCCCCAATAAGTGAAGTTTAGTCGTTTGTCAGTACCTACGTGTATATGGCATAAGTATATAGCATATATGTGTGACAAAATGGCACAAGACAAAAATATAGATTGCCCCCATATTTTGTGAATTAAATCCGATAGAAATCATATGGGGGCAAGTAAAAGGCCATGTTGCTGCCAAAAATTAAACTTTTTAAATGGCTGAACTAAATAAAGGTCCTGTTAGATGTGGCAATAAGTAAAATTACTCCAGCAGCATGGCAACGTTGTGTTGAACACTTAATTAAAGAAGAGAAGAAAACGCCGAATTTGATGGTGTAATGGATACTTTATGTCATTGATGAATTTATAATTCAAGTCTCCGGAGACACTAATTCATCCTCCTCTTTGGCCAGTGACAGTGATGATTAGTGTGAACATATTAATAAAAATATATACAAAGAACTTTCTTTTATTGCAATATTTGCAGTAGGTCCCAATCTACTCATTTTCATAGTAGCATCTATAGGTGATTATCATCCAATATATAACGACGATAACTTACCTGAATAC
This sequence comes from Yponomeuta sedellus, assembly GCA_934045075.1. NCBI lineage: Eukaryota > Metazoa > Arthropoda > Insecta > Lepidoptera > Yponomeutidae > Yponomeuta > Yponomeuta sedellus. The sequence goes on from OW203731.1 coordinate 11,960,960, forward strand.
CCGGTACTGGTATCAAATTCGGACAAGTCAAAAATCAGCATTGTTTGCGTGAGCAAAGGTCTCCAAACTATGACGGGAATAAATTATATCAAACCCATTGGGAAAAAATTTGTTAAAGTAATTTTTAATACGAAGAACCAAGCAAACACGTTTATTTTGGACAAGGACTTGCAGGCCAGAAACGGTTGGGCAGCAAAAGTTCCTTTTGACACTATTGAGCGTCAGGGCATTGTTCGAGTTCTGGTGGAGCTCACAGAGGAGGAGCTCTTACAAGACATGACATCGACTGCAGAGGTAATAGGCGTGAAGAGGTTCTCCAAGCGGCAGTTGGATGGCAGTTTCACTCCGTTAAGGACGGTTTTGGTAACATTCTTAAGTTCTCATCTCCCAGACCAAGTAATCTGTGATCGCTTGTGGTTTGATGTAACCGAATATATTTGACCACTGAGACAATGTTTCACATGTTTTAAATTTGGCCACGGCAGCAATTCCTGCAAAAGTAAACAAATTTGCAGCATTTGCTCCGAAAATCATTTTTATAAAGATTGCACTAACAAAGACAATATGAAATGTGCTAATTGTAAGGGTGCACATGTTGCCGTTTCAATGGTATGCCCAGTTAAATCAAACAAGCTCAATGACATTAAGAACAGAATTTCTGCCAAGGGCAACTATGCTGCAGCAGCAAAAAAAATTTCCGCCTTTATTGGCACCCAAAAGAGACAGTGTAAACAATAGATCCATATTTGTCGATGTACTAAATTCTGAAAAAATTTTAGGCATGATAACAAAAACAGTAGTAGATATATTAGCAAAGAAAACTGAGGGCACTAGTATCACAACTAATGTAATCAAGGAGTTGCTCATTACAAATTTTTCTTTAAATAAATAATGGATAACACAGCTATAAGTACATTAAAAATAATTCATTGGAATGCAAGAAGTATACTCCCAAAGTTAGACCATTTTCAAAATTATATTAATACTATTGTTGACATAGCTATTATTTTATTCAATGAGACTTGGGTGAATAGTACAAACAAATTTAAAATTAAGGGGTACAATGTTGGCAAGATTCAGACTCTTGGTGGGGTAGCTATAGCTATAAAACAGACTTATAAATTTACTATTAAAAACACTTCTCAAGATTGCAATTTCCAAAATACTATACAATATTATAATAATTTTATAGATATTCTATGTTGTCCACCACCTCCAAATGGTAACTTTAGAATTATTCTACTCTCACTGAACGAAGTTTGTGTGAGCCAAAGAGTACAATATATAGTGGTTATATCGTACGGGTTATATACTCTATGGTTATATACTCTTTGACCACTACGTTTTGAGCCACAGATTAAAATAATTTGTGATTAAAAGTGTGAGCGTGTTGGTGTTCTTTTTATTGTCTAATTTGTGCATTTTATACCTATTAAATTGGTGATTCTTTGTTCGTTTCTCCTCTTCGGATTTGCTTGCTTATTGTGTAAATCTTTTATGATGATGGCATCGATGGGCCATCAAGGTAATTTATCTTCAGCCGATTGAAACCTTTTTCAAGCTTTATCATTGCAGCCTATAAACGTCCCACTACTGTAGGGCACAGGCTTTCTCTCATGGAGAGAGAGACTTGGGGCTATACCTACCTTGGATTGGTAATTTCGCAGAAGTAACAGCGCAGAGGTATATGAATGGCTCAAGTATGGATTTCGTTATGATGTTTTCCTTCGCGGTTATCGTGTGGTTCTACTACAATAAATTTACTAATAAATGTGCGTAACTTGAAAAGAAAGTCATTGGTATGTACCGGGAAGAAGAAGAACACCTCTTGCTTATGAGTTTCCTTCAAGGACCAATTTCCATACAAGCATAGTTAGGTTTTTATTACTTTTAACTTACATTTAGGGGAGAGTTCCGTTAAATGTAAGTCAAACAAACTACCTGTGTAACCATGTTTCATGCTATCTCTTATATATAATATGAAAAAAAAATTTGCATTTATTGAACAGGTGGAAGAAGAGATCGATCAAGATCTCCTTTGGGAGCAGATAATGTTGGACGTAGGAGAGGAGGAAACCCAAACTCTAAGAAAAACATGAATAACATGAACATGACTATGGATAAAGTTAGTGATAACAACATGGTCAACCAAATGGCCAGTATGAATCCCATGATGATGAACAACATGTATCCGCAAGGTAATTCTCTAGGTTTCAGAAGGTTTTAAATTTAGATATAATGTAAGCAGTAGTGGGATATTGGTAAAGAAGGTAAGAAGGAAATATTTTATTCATGTGCAATTCATGAAACATGCCCATCAGAATTTGTCATTACCACTATTATGACTTTTCTATGACTTGAAAATTTTTAGTGGGGACCTTACTAGAAAATTAGAAATAAATAAACCATCAAAAATGCTGAAAGTACAGCTCCAGTAGTACTGCAACATGACTATCTGGACACTGATTATTCAGACAATGTCAATGAGGGACTTGTGTCATAACTTTAATTGTCAAATTTAATTATCCTGACCATGCAGAAATTAGTCACAAGTTCCCATCTATGATTATCACTTTCACTTTCAAAGAATGGCTGAATTATGATAGCAAGGACCCTGGTTTCCAAATATTTACTGATGGAGAAATCTTTGAGAAGTTTAAGAGTACTTCTGTGGGAAGTTTATAGGCTACATAAAAAAATTGCCCATAGTGTAACAGAGTAGACCCCTCAAAAAGGTTCCATTTCTTAATTTTAGGTAGCATGATGATGGGTGGGATGTATTCCAATATGATGATGAGTGGAGGGATGATGGGCGGCGGTATAATGGGAAACACTGGCATGGATATTATGGCTAACTCTGGAATGGACATGATGTCTCAGTCATCTATGGACATGGGTAGCATAGCTCCACCCCCACCGCTGCCGCCTGGTCCGGTCCCTTCCGGCCCAGCTATGGACATGTCCATGGCTTCCAATGTGATGGGAGGTATGATGATGGACCCTTCTATGATGGGTATGGGCAATATGGGGGGAAATGTTGCAAATATATCTAACATGTCCATGTATAACATGTCAAATGACATCATGACTGTTCAAGAGAAGAAAGAGGTAATACTGAAACACGTCAAACTGACCCCAGCTCCTCCTGGTACCCCTGCTCCTCCAAAGCGGGAGAAACCACCTGGCTGCCGCACCATTTTTGTTGGAGGTTTGCCTGACAAGATAAGAGAAAGTACAGTTCGTGACATATTTGAACGTTATGGACGCATTCAAACATTGAGATTGTCCAAAAAGAATTTTTGTCACATTCGCTTTGACAGAGAAGGATGTGTAGATGCAGCAATGATTCTATCTGGATATCGCATCAAGCTGATTGACAAAGAAAAGGAAGGTGAAGAAGAAGAGGAAACTCATGCAAATGCGGGGTGGCTACATGTTGATTATGCATTGGTAAGTTCAGGCACAACACAGAATAGTCAAGGATTATACAATTATTCGCAATACAGCGTGTTATGACATTATACAATAAATTACGTTAGCTTTTGAGCCTTAAATTGGTGCTATGATGGGTGGTAATTAGGGATAGTAATAATATTTAGCAATGAATAGCCGATAAGATTAGCAAGCTGAAGTAGCAGTGGGTTGGTCACATATGTCGAAGAACCGATGGTCAATGGAGTTCAAAGGTTCTCGAGTGGAGACCACGAACTGGCAAACGCAGCGTAAGACGCCCACCGGCTCACTGGCTCATCTGAGGAAGATTGCTGGCAGTGGCTGGATGAGGATGACCAAGGACTGAGGGAAGTGTCGCACCTTGGGGGAGGCCTATGTGCAGCCGTGGACGAGTACAGACTGATTGATTTATTGATTGATTGTTATAAATTTAATTAATTTATCAAATTTCTACATTCATAGACAGACTCAGTTAACCTTGCTGTTCCAAGTTAAATGACCACCTGTGTATATGTTAAAACCTGTAATAATTATTATACTTTTTGCAGAGTCGAGATGATCAGAATGAGTATGAGCGACGTCAAAGACAAGTGCTGCGCGTTCAACAACAGCAGATGCAGCAGATGAATGCCCAGCAAGAGATGATATCTGGAGGTTTGGGCGGCATATCAAATCGGCGTCGATCGCCTTCACCGTTCAGGATTTTGCCGTTCAGCAATCTAGCTATTTCGCAAGTGGCTGAGAAAATCAAGAGTGAAGAGCAGTTTGCTAGTTCTTTACCTGTGAGTAGGATGAGAATAATTCAGGTTTTAAATGCAGTTTTGTAGGGACATCAAAAACCATATATTCTGTGAAAACAATATCGAAACTGGATAAAAAAACCAAGTTACAGCGACTTTTGTGCACACACTTTCGGAAAACGGAAGCGAGCTGACGCTGCTTAGCACGAAATAGGTTCCAATAAACCGCGCGCTTGATCGTGCTTCATAGAATGTGGGTTTTTAATGTTATGCAGAGGATAATATTTTTGTAATGTATCAAAATATTAGAATACGACTGTAACGGCGCCCGAAAACCATTTTTTTCGCATTAAAAACGGCGAAAAAGTTGGAAAGAAATGTTCATCGTAGTGTTTTAGGGGACCAGATTTTACTGCTTAAACAGAATAATATAATTTCGAATAGATATATAGATACTTAAATCATTTATTCACATAAGACACACCCACGTATACAAAATGAAGCCATAGAAATCTAATTAAATACAATATGATGGAGTATGAATGGAGAGTGACAAGGATGTTTAATTAAGAAGAATAATTACTCGAAAATCGGACGTTTTTCTCCCCAGAAGTATGTAAATTTTTGTGCTTTTTTCAACCTAGTAATTGAAGTCCAATATTTCGAAGTCTGAAGGATTCTCATTGCTAACCTGCTACAATGACTTCTTACAAAAACGATTTTTTTAAATTTTTGAATAGTTTACTTAATGTTGTTTTTATCATCATCTCTTTTTTAGACTCTCGTTTCATGGCTGGAAAGAGGTGAATGCTCGAAGAAAAATGCCAACCAGTTTTATTCAATGATCCAAGCCACAAACTCGCACATAAGAAGACTTTTCAATGAGAAAATGCAGTCTGAAGAAGAATTGCAAGAATGTAAAGAGAGAGTCAAGCAAAACATTAAAAGTGTCCTTGAGCAGCGTAAGTATTTAGAGTAGAAAAAAAGACTAGGTAGTGCCATAATTTTCTCATAATATAAAATGGGTCATGAGCCAACGTGCTGGGTAAAGTTTCAGTAAGATCATCATGGTAAGTGGAGGAGAGGTCTGGGGTATGTCAGGTTGTTTTAATATTAAGAAAATTTATCGATGCGACTTTATATTATTTTGGCTTCAAATTGGATTTCAAGGAGATTGCGCAAATTTTGTGGTAACATCGAGAGCTAATGCGGCCTTTGGTGTACTTATCTTTTAAGTCACATTTTGACTGCTACGAGTATAAAGCTTGAAACATATGTTATTTGTCAGGTAAAACATACATGACATTATTTTTTTATATCTGAGTCAAAACTAACATTTTATTCATTAAATTAATATTTTATATCATGTCATAATGCATAATTCTTGCCTACCTAGTCACCAAAGCACAGGGCAAGTGATTGTGTTGTGTGGAGGTAACTATAATTAATTATTTCTCGGATGTTCGATTATGTATGTTTTCTAAAATATGTACCATATGAAGAGCATCTCCTAGCCTTCGAGGTACAAGTTTGAATAAAAATTCATACTCGCACCAGAGTTGTTGTAAAATAGACTACATATTTTCATTACTGTCCGCCAATGGTCAGGCGAGGTCTGCCCAAGCTCCTTGTACTTCAACTTTCTGCTAGAAATGTAAGTACCTACCAGCGGCAGCTCTCAATGCGCGAGATTTACGAACTAAATCAAAAGGTGAACTTTCTGGTCACTTTTTGTACTATAAAATAATGAAGTTGTAACATACAAATGGTCACTCTATGGTCCAGTTCAGTCTTATGGTCACTCTATAATTAAGATATCTCTCTCTCTCACTGGCCGTTGGCCGTGAGGCCTGCATTGGCCTTAACTAGTCTAAAAATATTATTCCTGATCGGGAGAAACGCGCGCCGGGGGTTGCGCCCACTAATTAAAATAAATGAAATAGCAAGAATATGGTAATGGTCACTCTATGGTCCAGTCAACGGCAGTCCTAAGGTTACTAGCAAAGATCTGCCTTCACTCGATGAATGCCTGCATTGGATTTAGTCTAAAATGTGATTCATGTCGTGATAAATGTAAGTTGCATTATGTTTTAACAATAACTTGACGATGAAGCAATCAGATATGCAGGTACGAAATCATACTAGAATTGAATTGTTATTGTTGGAACATAATCACAAAGTCCTCTGTGTTGCCCAACACAAAACCCTGTCTCCAATAATGGCACAAGTCGCAAGGCACGCCAGTTCTCGCCCAGCTCGTAATCTGCAAATACTGCCGTGACCGTCGCGCATCAGAATGTTGGTAGAGTAGAGGCAGGTGTACGCCTGAGCAAGTGAAACGTGGACACACGAGGGGTGTGAGACAGTCCGAGCCTGTGACAGACAGCGAATGTCCGACGGTATGTGTGGTCATCGAGCTACATTGATGACGCCTTAACTTGAATTTGTGAACCTCAGTCGAACAGGTGGTGAGAGTGTTTAGCGCTGCCAGCCACCAGCGCGTATGGGATCACTTCACCAAGGCTCAGCGGAAGAACATCGAGACATGGCAGAAAATGACGCAGGTACATTTATAACGTTAATAACAAAACAAATACAGTTTACCTTCTTGTGAACTTCTTTTCTGACGTCTGAGCCCAATATTATTGAGTGCCTATGGTAAATATATCAAAAATGGGAATGGCGTGAGCACGAATCGCGGAGCATACCTAATGCGTAACTTCCTGGTACGAGCTAGATGGAGGCGGTGTTCCTTATCACGAGTTAACAACAGGTAATACCAATAGAACCAAACCGAAATGTTTCCAATCAATTATCAACTAATTGTAAAATCTGTTTTAGGAAATCAGTGCATTGAAAGATGAATTCAATGAAAAGTTTGACAATGAAGATAATATGGCTAATATGGACTATAATACTGGGTACAACATGGACAGTTTGGGAAATATGGCCATTTCTAGCAATGAATATGACCAACAACTGAAGGTATGTATGTAACAACTTAAGTGTAATCGCTGTTATAAGCTGCCTTTAGTTCGAGTGCTATCGCGTGTAAAAGTTACAATGCCACATGTTCCTAGATTTAGCAACAAATGGTCTCTACTAATCACCTCTGTTTTATATCCAAATATTCTTACTCTAAGTATTTAATTTGTATACAAACATAATCATGTTATCAAATTCTTTCTCAGCGTGAAAATGAGAGCCTTCAGTTCCAACTTGAGGCTTACAAGAATGAAGTGGATGTAATCAAGGCAGAAGCTAAGAAAGAGATGGAGAAATTCAAAGCCCAGTACATTGCTAGGCAAGTTCTGCAAGGGACCCTTGGCATGTCGGAACAAAAGGTAAAGTTGAATGTTTGAACCTTATGAAATGTACTACGTGACCCATTTTTTTATATTTTGACCTCTCGTAGTATAATAATGCGAAAACTCTTGCCCCCTCTAGTTTTCGCGTTGTCTAGTGTTTTAAATATTGTTATATAGTTATTTTTTGCCAAACTTGACAGTTCTAAATTTAGTTATGGTTCTGAGGTCCCGGCACATGTGCTGCCAGCTGTGAGTAAAAACTAATATGCGCTGGGCGCCGGAATTTAGGGAAATCTCCGGTTTTTCTATATTACTCATATAGAAAAACCGGGGATTTCCCTAACATTGGCATTGGATTGGATTATCCCGGACATTGACTACGTGACGAAGACTTACACGAAGGATCTGTTCTTGTTCTCAGAAAGAGAGAGTACGTACTTCAAATGGCTAGTGGCTATGTACTTTGGTTGGGGTAGAACATGGTATGTCCTTAACTTTGTTGGTAGCAAAAGTAAACAAAATGGCTCTGAGCCGCCATAACTTGATTCGCATCACGGCATTAGTTATATTATAATATATGTAGAGGCACTGTACGCATTCATACTTAGGCGAAAAGTTTTAACATCTTTTCTTATGTCATGTGAGTGATACTGCATCATGCCTTTCTTGCATGCATGAGCACAATCACCCTATGAATTTCAAATAAAATGGCGGATACTTTGTTAGCAGTGGTTAGCCGTTTTTTTGGGTTTAAATTAACAACTTAGTGTAGTAAAATCTTGTTTCATTTCTTATACTCGGAAAGTAGGTAGTGTGGTTTTGATCTGTTTATGGGGTGGAAAATATTTTTTTAATCAGCCGGTAAGAAAACAGTAGGTAACAGTCTAAGAGCAACAACTACCCTCCGCGCTAGTTAAAAAACTGTATTGCGGCAGGAGTAGGAATCGTCGATGACGTGACCAGTATTGCTGACCCATACAGTATAGTTGTTCTTGAGGAGTGATAGGTTCAGGCAGTATTGGACGCTTTTTGTGAGTTGGTACAGTATATGCACAAAAACCAGACAGAGCGTATACAAATATTTACGTAAGTAAGTGAAATTTATGTAATTTCTATGAGAAAAATAGGCATGCAAGATACAGTAGACATAATCAGTTAAACAACAAAAAAAAGAAGAAAACCAATCTCTAAAATTTGCTTTGAAAGGAAATAAAAAAAAAATATTCTAGCTTTGCCAATAAATATATTTAATAAAATTAAAAGCATTAAGCGTGTATAATATATAGGAATTTTATATAATTGTAATATAAAGAGTTACATACATAAATATTTACTTTTGTTTACATAAAATAAGATTAATAGCTGAATAAAACTCATATTATATTATATTTTATTATGTTATGAAGCGCTCGTGGCCTAGGCGAACCGAGTGATTGGAATCAATCACTTGGTTAAGCAACAACAGGCGCGGTCAGGTACGGGATGGGTGAGCGTCCCGTGACTACCGCTAGTGGCATTTTTCCGAGCGCTTCCGTGCTTCGCAAGGCACGTTAAGCCGTTGGTGCCGGCTGTTATATAATGGCAGTCGTTAAGCCATGTCAGAGGCCTTATGGGCGGCTTGATAACTTCTGACAGTGAGGCCCGCCACTGTCTCATAATCCTCCACCAACCCGGACTTGGCCCTCGTGGTGGAGTATGGCCTAACCTTCCTGCGATGCAGGAAGAGACCCGTGCCCCAACAGTGGGGACATATAAGGGTTGATAACGATGTTATGGCTTAAATAAGCATATTATATCACACACAACTCATTAATAATTTTTCAGTTGTAGTATAATCGTGTTGTAAAAGGAAATTTAGCACGATTTTTTTAATGATAAATTTGGATTGTTTTCTTAGGTTTACGCCGGATTTACATATTTTATTAAATAAATAGGGACCTTTGGAATAGGAAAAACTTTGGGCAAAACTAGTTCTACATTGGGGAATATGATATATAGCAAACTTGCGTTTATTCGAAATAGTAGGTGGAGGTTTGATTTTGTGCTGTTTTATTATGATAGCTTGAATATATAGTTGCCTAACAGTCAATACAGAATATTCATTGTAAAGTGCTGTCGTTGGATGACGGAATTTTTTAAAGTTGATTATTTTTATTATTGCCCTCTGAGCTCTTTCAAGTTTTAAAAGGTGTATTTTTTTAGCACCACCCCAGGCAGCAATACCATAGGATAGTATAGATTGACAGAGACAATAATATATGGACTTAGTTAATTGAGCGTCCCTGAGGTTTCTAACTTTTTTGAAGATGCATATCAGTTTCATAGTTTTACCACAGAGTACCTCTATTTGGCGTTTCCAATTTAGGTTCTGGTCAACTATCACACCCAGATATTTAATATGGGTGACAGATACCAAATCAGGCCAGTTACAAGCCAAAGTTTGGTCACAGTGATGAGCTTTCAAACTAAATTTTTTAGGTAGTTCATTGTTGTAAATACTGAAAGCAATATATTTGGTTTTGTCTAAATTTAGTGTCAACAAGTTACAGCCAAGCCAATCATTTATAGCGCGGAGGCCTTCTTCGCCAGATTTTTTTACATCATCCCAAGTGGGCGCATTAAACAACAGCACCGTATCGTCAGCAAATGTTATAATTCGAGCATTTTTTAACTCAGTATTACAGAGGTCGTTAATGTAGGTCAAAAATAGTATTGGTCCGAGCACCGAACTCCATAGCTTACAGTTCGATATTTGCTCATCACATCATCAATCCTAACACTTTGCGTTCTTTGACTGAGGTAACTTTGAAATAACTGCAGGGGTATACCACGCACACTAGCCCCTTCAAGTTTACGCAGTAGTATGGGGACAGACACAGTGTCGAAGGCTTTAGCTAGGTCGAGAAAAATACCTAAGCATTTATGCCGCATGTCTAGTTTTCTGGCAGTGTGCACAACCAGATCGTCGATAGCATCGACTGTTGTAATGCCTTCCCTAAAGCCGTATTGGTTTTTCGAAAAGAAATTGTTATTTTCAAGGTAGCTGACCAGTCTTGAGTTTAAGGCCTTTTCCACAATCTTTGCCAGGGTTGGCAAAAGTGAGATCGGTCTATAGCAGTCGACACTGCCCCTGTCCCCAGACTTAAGTACAGGTATTACCACCGATTTATTTAGTAAAAGTGGAAAGATACCTGTAGAGAAACAAATGTTGCTTATATGCGAGATAGGAGTAGCTAATGTATTAGCCGCCAACCTCATGAATGATGGAGGTATACCATCCCAACCAAAAGAAGACGTATTTTTGAGCGACATTATGATTTCTCTTATCTCATAGGGGTCTGTGGGTGAAAGAACGATAGAGTTGAGTGGACTGCTGTGGCTCCTTACGTCGGTCGCAAGATCAATCTCGCTTCTACCGGATTGTGAAAGTATTTTGTTGGCGAGTGCGTAGCCGACATTAGCAACATAATCGTTAACATGATTAATTGAATTCATATGGGTATCCTTGATTTTTAAGAGTTCAAGGGCTGGTTTATTATTTGGGTTTATGTTACAGATGTTTTTAAAAGTTTTCCAAGTTTTTTTAAGATCATTTTTATGTTTATTCAATTCAAATCTCTGATATTTAGTTTTTAGTGTGTGCAGTAGTTTATTGCAGTAGTTTCTATAGCGCTTGTAAGTGACAAGCAAAATTAAGTTATCAGGATCCTTTTTATGTTTAGCATGTAACTTGTCTCTGCACTTTATACAGCGAATTAGTCCCCGCGTTATCCAAGGCTTGATGATATGTTTTCTATTAGGAATCTTATGTACGGTTGTGTGTTGATCCAAAACATCAGTTATTATCGTGAGAAATTTAGAAGTCGCAAGATCAGGATCATTACATTCCAATATATTAGTCCAGTCTGTTCTTTGTAAATCATTGAGAGCTTTTGCATAATCCGTTTTCACCCATGAGAGGTTGCGGGTTCGAATCCCGGCATGGGTGAAATTTTTTGCCTCTAAATAGGTTTTTAAATTGGTTCCTTAGCACGGGTTAGTGCATTAAAAATAAAAATAGTATAATCATGTGGGTACAGTGATATCGTTCCGATGTTAAACCTAACTGCAAAGTAGGTAGTCGGGGCTGTAAGTAATGCAATTTGCTTAAGTCAGATGTCGCTGCCTGTACGTAATACAGAGAATAGTGTAGAGGTTCGAAATTTCACTGATGCTGTGAGTCGCCCATTGGCTCAATTGGTAGAGCGCTGGCACGGATAGCCAGAGGTTGCGGGTTCGAATCCCGGCATGGGTGAAATTTTTAAACTCTAAATAGGTTTTTAAATTTTTTCCTTAGCACGGGTTAGTGCATTAAAAATAAAAATAGTATAATAGGCAAAGTAGTTATGTGTGGTAACCAGCATTCCGTTAAAATTAGTATGTCAATCTTTGTTTTCAATCTTGCTAAATCTACTGTGAAATCATCAAGGTTACGATTAATGCTTCTAATATTCTGCACAATTATTTTAAGATTATCAGGAGCTAGTTCCAAAACATTACTGCATTCATCATGGTCATCGAGAAAAAGCGCCTCCCCAGCTCTGACATTATTTTCAATGTCAGTGCTGACTTCCTGTAACCTCGATGTCATTTAATAAAAATTTTAAAGGGGTACAAGGAGGAAGGGTGGAGAGGGCTTCGTCCCGATGGCCAAGATGGGAACTGGAGTAACCTATGCATTGCAATTTGTGGATGAGCAGTGTATATAATATTATGCCTATTATATTTGTTGATGTATAAAGTTCGTTGTACATGACATATTCTGTAGAAGATATATTAATAAATGTATATAATGATGTAATGTAATATTGTGTAAGAAGTATAAAGTATAAAATAATGTATAAATACACTAGAATGGCTACAGGCTTAAATAGTAATAAAAGATGTATAACTGAGCTTATCAAATTCTTTAGTCAATCTGCATTAATGAGATCTTTTAGGTTTCCAAGTTGCTGTATAGAAGTGACACGTATCGCTGGTAGGCCATCGTCTTTGCGCACCAGGACCCGTCCGTTCGAGCACCAGCAATACTTGAAGTGGCCACCACTGACCATTTGTTTGGCAGATAGTAGTAATGTTTTGGTTTTTGTCGTCAGGAGGTCCGAGATATAAATTGGCATGTTAGAGTTTTTCAAGCCAAGTTTATCACAGGTTGATTTATTGCCTTTCTTATTGTGAGCTTTTACAGCCGTCAAGATCTCATTTTTTCTGTCATAGTTGCCAAACTCAACAACAATGGGAGCATTTTCTTTCCCTTTACGATAGACTTGCTGGACATCGATATCCGATCTTTCAATACCCAGCGTGGTTCGAAGGTTACTCAGTAGATCTCGTAGGTTTTCATTTTCCTCTCTAGGTACATTTCGTATTTCGACCATATTCCTGTTCTGAAAGCGTTGCATTTCTTCCACTTGCCCCTCCAATTTATTAATCTTGAGTTGTGAGTCTACACATTCTGTTTCCAGGGTGGAGACCTTTTTCTTTAGCTCTATACATTCGTTTTTGTATTCCAGAAGCAACTTCTGAATTTCTGCGTTATTTCCAAGTAAGGTTGTATTTTGCAATGTATTGGCTTCTATTGCTGCGTTCAGCTTTTCAAATTTAGCATCTTGTTTGCATTGCATTTCCCTAATTATTTCTTTCATCTCGGCGCAGAAAGTCATGTAGTCGTTCTCCGGAAATTTGCGTTTCCTAGTGTGCACGTTAATACAGGTAGGTTCCTCGTCCAGGTTCAGGTTCGGGTAAGACGAAGAGATGTTCAGTGGTGGAGAACACGTGAGTGACATTATCTGAATTTCTTACGTATACTATAACACGACTCGGAGTAGCTATCATTCGCGGGTTTTGTGATCGGGATAAGACCGGTAGATGTCTATGTCTCGATCAATGCGCACTCTTCACATAGGTACACAACACTTTTAGCGAAACAATATTTGACTGTAAATATGTTGTCGATCCGATTTATGCTCTGTTACACGGCATTAAGACTTCAAACACGTTTTGGAAAATATATTATTGATGCGAACAATCAGACAACACTACTGCACTGCATGACTGCGCAACCATATACTCTTTGTGCGCAACGACGAATGAATGCTGCTTCCCTCCATAGGGAGGGAAAAACTCATACAAATTACTTCCCACCTAAGGGCCGGAAAGACCTTTAAAAATAGAACTCTTGTCAGCTGTGGCTGTGAAGAGTTTTATGTAATAAATAGGCTTTTTAAAAAAAACTAATTAAAAAAAATGCTACGGCCATGTGAGTTCCTAAACAGCCAGTGCGAACTTAGCGTATACTTCTTTGAGCGGAATATGCCGCAACATATACGCGGTGAGTTCGATATTTAAAATTTAAAAAGTCGACTTAAATTGGCGGATACTAATCTGTTATTCAGTGCGTTCACATTAACTTGACGCGTGAGAGAATTGGTAACAAGGACATAACATGTGAATTAGCTTTTGGACCTAATCGGAAGATAGTAAAACAAGCCCTCAATCCTTTTATTTTCCCCAAGTAATGGAAATGATTTCTTATTTAACATGGTAACAGTAAACGTCTCAGTTCTACCAATTCTCTCACGCGTCAAGTTAATGTGAACGCACAATAGTATCGGTGAGGGAATTTAAAAAAATAGGTAATTTTCTTTTACAGTGCGTTCACATTAACTTGACGCGTGAGAGAATTGGTAACAAGGACATAACATGTGAATTAGCTTTTGGACCTAATCGGAAGATGGTAAAACAAACCCTCAATCCTTTTATTTTCCCCAAGTAATGGGAATGATTTCTTATTTAACATGGTAACAGTAAACATCTCAGTGCTACCAATTCTCTCACGCGTCAAGTTAATGTGAACGCACTATATGCTAAGATTTGAATATTAAAAATGAGTTTTTATTTTCCTCATATTCGAAATGAAAAGTAGAGTGTTTAACACGGGTAAAAGAATCAATTCCTACTCGGACTATAGCCGCCCTCGCTGAGCTCGGGCGTCTAAATACCTCGGGAATTGATTCTTTCTACCATTCCCAAACATGCTTGAAAATTTGAGCATTGTTTTGACAACCTTCTTCGAGATAAATCGAAATTACTGTACTAGTCAAATGCTGTATAAAAATCCACATCTGTCGTGTTTTAGCCGCCAAACAAATTATAATATAATAAAGGAAAGTCCTAAAGAGCTGTCGTGTAATTTAAAAGTAGAGCGATCTTTTACTTCGAAACAGTGGTGTTCGAAAGAGTGGAAATATAAAAAAAAACAAATGAACACTAATGCGGGAAAAATTGTTGTTTTTAAATTATTATTAGTACAATGCATCCTGTACAAGGCTTGGCCTCGACTAGGCATTGATGGATTTACGTATATGTGCCTCGGCTTCGCCTCGGCTGACATTTAGACGTTCAACGTTTGTCCATCAATGCCTATTTTGGTGGCCGCTGCGGTAATGTACTATTTATGTCTTTTTATTTTAGCCTCCATTACCATCGCCTGTGGTGAAGCCCCCACCGCCACCACCTCTACCCGAAGATTTAGACTCCAAGGTACACCTGAAGAAGGAAGTTGAAGCTGGTTGCGGAGAAGCCAAGTTGATAGGTGTCATGTCTGCGTTTCTTCAGGCAAGTCCTTTTTATAATAAGCGGAATCTTAATTACCTTCGTTACTTACTTGCTACCTTCGTTCCTTGGCTACTTAGACAGTTTATACTTTGACGCCGTACTTGATTTGTACAACTGGTATCAGTGTGGGTGTATCTCCATGTTTGTGGAGTCTTTGGTTACTTTATCACGGTATCCTAGATGGACCAGCAAGATTGACCACGACTAAGTGATTGTGTTGCATGAAAGTTATTATTTTGTTTTAAATCGTGACACAATACATTGCAGGTGCATCCGCAAGGCGCTAGCCTCGACTATGTGGTTTCGTACGTGCGAGCGCTCTTCCCCCACGTCTCCCAAGCGACCGTGCACCACGTGCTCCAGAAGCATCCGGACGTGTTCCAGCGGACCACCAGCGGCGTCGGCGCGAACATCGAGAATCGGTGGTCCTTCGTGGCGTTCGTCGTTGACAAGACGGAAGAGACTGCATGAGATGAGGGTCGACCAGTAGTTTCGTTCAAGCTCACACGTTCGTCTTTTGCGTTAAAGTAGGAGCGGGAAACGAAC
The DNA here is from genome assembly GCA_934045075.1 of Yponomeuta sedellus. Classification (NCBI taxonomy): domain Eukaryota; kingdom Metazoa; phylum Arthropoda; class Insecta; order Lepidoptera; family Yponomeutidae; genus Yponomeuta; species Yponomeuta sedellus. The sequence goes on from OW203731.1 coordinate 11,976,663, forward strand.
GTCGACGTTAATATTTTGTAGTGTGACGAAAAGAACGCGTTGCATATCAACCTGATAGGTTTCAAAATGTGTTATTGGTGTCAATAAATCTTTGTCCTAAGAATAATACCGCATTGTTACTGTTCCCCTAAGTCGATGGATTCTTTGGTTGTTGTGCTTGTAGTTCCTTAACTGTTTGTTCGTACTCCATGGTGGCCTCAATGAGGTCTTTGTATCCAGCAGTCGGGTCACTCTCCGTCACTTGAGGTCCTCCGTGGTCTTGGCGCATTTTAAGACGCAACTCCCGCATTCGCGCTTCCAATATTCGTTCGCGCTTATTCTCTCTGTCAAGGATCTGAAACATTGAAACGTTATACCATTGAATTTAATTAAATTCAATGGTTATACAAACACAAACTTTAGACCAACGCTATTACTTCCAGCAAGCGATATTTATTTATTACTAGCTGACCCAGCGAACTTCGTACCGCCTAACAGTCTATTCCTTAATTATTTTCTTATTTTTCTCTCCGTAAGAACCATCCTAGTACTTCAAGGAGTATTCTAAAAAAAGAATTAGCGAAATCGGTTCAGCTACTCTCGAGATTTGCGCTTACCAACACATTCAGCGATTCATTTTTATATTATAGATTAAAAGGGGTTGTTTGCTACTTACAAAAAAGGACGTGTTCAAGGCACCATTACGAATCTGGCATTAATTCATGATCCCTATCGTATCAATTATTTAAATAATTAATCAAACCATAATAACAAATATATGTTTTTCAAATTATAGAGCACTCAACTAAAATAAAAATCAATTTATAAACTTCATAAAATCAATTACATACTTAATCGAAATTAATTAATTTGTGGGATTCTATGTTAGATAGGAACATACATGCGTGAGCAGTTGTTTATCATTCTTGTCGGCTGTTCCTAGGTTCGGCGATAGCTCGGCTAAATAAATAGTTCCTTTGCTGCTACCACATGCAACGAGTTGACCCTGTAAAAGAAGTTTGCTATTTACTGTTCGAGTAGGCTTTAGATTTTTCAACTAATCGTTTCAGCTCTACTAGATAGTATTCCCTAATGGTTCGCGATGCTCACAGATGTAATCGCGATTATTTATAATGTGAAACGTAATTACCTTATACTAAGGTAATGAAATGTAATTGTATATTAAAACCTTACCGCTTCATGGGGTCTTAATCGTAGCAATGGCTCGTCGCAAAGCTGTGCGGTCACAATCGGTGCACTTCGCCTTCTTAGTAAATCCCAACAAGACAGACATCCATCCCATTGTGTCACTAACATTAGCGAAAACCTGGGGAGATAGGCGGATTATAAATTGATATACCTATAAAGGGAATTTTCTGGAAATGTATGTGCAGTGCTGCGAGAGCAAGAACGTTTTCCTTGTGCAAGAGCGAAGGAAGGTTGACATAATGTTCTGTCAGGGGTCACCACTATAGGGAAGAGCGGGTGATCGTGCTCTTCCACTATAGAGGGAAATTTCCCGCCAGGCAGATCGTATGCCTGGGGACGGCCGGTCCAACTGTTATTAGTCGGACGTTATGTTTTTGGTATGTCATTGAAACACTGCGCGATGCAGAATGTTGGAGGTTGCATTGCGCGCGCACTGTGCAAGTGCATGCCACATACCTATTTCGCGGAATATCGTCGGAATGGAAGGCGATGACAGAAATAAGTTACGTGCCTTGGAGGAAGTCTATGGACATGGACACAGATGACAAGTAGGTAAGGTGTGATATATCGTCTTCTGTGTTATACCTGATAGGGTTCCAGGCCCCGTCGGTAAGCTTTGTTTGATGTGAATAGGTCCATAGAATGGAAGATTCCTTGCAGTCCTCGCTCCAGACTCTTGCAGTCCAATCTCCAACAGTTAAAAAGTTTTTTAAGAACGTTGGATTTCGCTGTAGCGCGTAAACTGGCCCGAGATGCGCTTCGTACTGTGAAACAATTCAGTTACATGGAATTGTTTATTCCATATTTTTTTAACATTGGTATTGAATATTGTTTTTACCTTTCCGGGAAGTTTCTCTATAGCAGTCTTGCCCTTACGGTTCCCTCCAATCACAAGACCAGTTTCTGTACCAACCATGAATCTACGAAAAATCAGTTACATATTTGGAATAGATCAACACGATAATGTAACATAATCTTAGTAGATAACAAACTTTGCTTCACCTTGTTGGGATAGTCGGTTCGTATTCAAGAGCAGAGATGCCTAGGGCATTATCTTCACATTGAACGTCATTTGGTGTTTTAACTAAGTCTATGATCATAGTGTCAGTTGGTTCATTCATGTTTCTAGTATCCCACCTGTTGGATAGATAACAATTTCCTCAGAAACATGAGAAAAACATTTGAAATATGGCTAGCAGAAAGCAACATTTATTATAGGAAGAAAAGTTTTTTATTAGAGTTATTTACCATTTGACAACACCGTCAGGAGAAGACGAGAAAAATTCAGCGCCAGTTTTCGAGTTAATAAATAAAACATTTCGAACTAGATCCCGATGAGCGACGTGCGGTGGGGATATGCCAGCTGGTTCTCCACCTCTTCGCGTGTCCCACCAACCCACCTAGAGGGAAAAATATTTTTGCTGTTAAAGGTTTTATCCAGACCTAACTTGACATGGAAAAAAAATTGCTCCCGTTCCGCTCCAATTGCACACTACGCGCTGACGAACTTCTGTCTTTGCAGTATACAGGTCTATGTATCGACCTGTATACTGCACAGACTGGTATACAGGTCGATATACCTGAGAAACTCACAAAGAAAATAATTATCTAGACAAAACGAGTCAGAATCTTAAATCTTAGTGATTCGCGATACTCTTACATATTAGGTAAAACGTAATTATGTATGGGCAGCGTTACAGTATTGCCGTGGGTAGACTACGAGTAATTACGTTTTACCTAATAACGATGTAAGAGAGATACTAAGTAGATTTAAGAAATCATAGCCGTAATTTTTTGTGGTTGTGCGATAAAATGATCTCTTTCTATCTTTTCAAACAAATTTCAAAGAAATAATAATCGTATTGATAAGGGGCTAGAACTCAGTAAATAAATGTAAACAAATTATTGCCCATACCTGACCATTGAATAATCCCCCGACTAGCATGTGTTGGTCTCTTGGGTTATACTGTAGATCTAACAGTGGCTGTTGAGCTTTTATCACCAACTCCGGAGCATTGGCGTTTTCTGAAAGTAACAGAGTTGATTTAATCAACAGGAAAATAAGAAAATAAGCTATCTAGGTCTCCACTAGAGATTAAATTACGAATGAATGAGGTACTTAAGTATTCGTGTCGCATAGACTTGCGACGCTCTGTATAGATGCTTGTTTTTTAGGTGGATACCGTCTGGGACCACATTGTTTTTTTTTTGTTTCCATATCAGACCGATTTAGTAAAAGATCCAAAAAAATTATAAGTAAATAGAAATGACGGTGTGTAATTATAATTAGTGTAAAATCATTTTATATAGGCGGCATTATTATTTATTAATTGTCAGGAACATTTACATGCTACAAAAGTCCATTGTGTGAGTCCAAAGAGGGCATGCACATTATTTTAAACTGTAACTATAACCCGGGAGCAGTGGTAGCGGATCGGTAAAACGCCGGCTCCTCAATCGGGAAGTCGTGGGTTCGAATCCCGGCATGTACGACTTCATTTTATAAGTTGTGTACATTTGTGAAATTATAGTAGCAAAACCAATCCCTTTCTGTGATGAGAAACCCTACTGTCTGAAGTGTTAACGTAGGTATCTCAGCGTTTGCTACGTACAATAATGGCCCGACTATGAGGCTAAGGGCCAGTTTCTGAATTGAGAATTTCGCCTAGTAAATAGTTAACTGTAGTACTGTCTTTTCGTATTTCTCAGAAAAGAGCGTGACAGAACGTTACTTAAGTACCTATTTAGAGGCAAAAAATTCCACCCATTCCGGGATTCGAACTCGCCCAGTGGCTCAGTTGGAAAGAGCGCTGGCACGGATAGCCAGAGCATTCGCCTATATATTGCGGTCTCACTCGCACATCTCTCTCTACAGTGCATTCACATTAACTTGACGCGTGAGAGAATTGGTAACAAGGACATAACTTGTGAATTAGCTTTTGGACCTGATCGGAAGATGGTAAAACAAGCCCTCAATCCTTTTATTGTCCCCAAGTAATGGGAATGATTTCTTATTTAACATGGTAACAGTAAACATCTCAGTGGTACCAATTCTCTCACGCGTCAAGTTAATGTGAACGCACTTTACCACCGCGCAGAGTCGAGCTTCGTTATTGTTAGACTTTCCTCATTGTATCATAAAGTCCAGTCGGCAGGACTCCCAAGGAATCCCAATAATATATGGGATTTGAATCAGGTAAGAATTTAATAAGCGTTTTAATGGTAGGTAAAACGCCGATATAAAATTATGTACCGTGATTCAAATCCCAATAAAATATATGAGATGTGTTTGTTATCGCCGCTGGTGGTAAGGATGCCAATGTGATCTCCGGGTGTTGTGGAGTCATTGGAATTGAATCCCTGAAGATTGGGTTATTATAGAGATGTGCGGGTATGGTAGATATTGAATTAAAGTAATGATTGAACAAATTTAGCAATCAACCATTAATAGTTATGTACTCTTCACATAACAAAACAGAAAAGAACCAAAAGAAAATCTTACTGCTCTTCAAAAATAATAATAATAATGAGGTAGACTTATACAGTAATCAGTCATCAGTAATCAGATGGGAAAGTTTTCAGCCCAGTTTTTTGATGCTACGGCTGCTCTTACGCTTCCCGGAGTGGCCTTAATGCCAGCATCTTTTAAAACTGATCTAACCCACCCACCAATAATGGTGGCCGTAGCTGGTTCAGCCAGGCCAATAGTACGCAGGAATAAATTATTACTTTTTTGGTTGCTGATCTGCGTTCGTTAGACAGGTCTATCAGTCTAGTGACCCAATAGATTGGATCTAAGTGTATATTTGTTACGTTACGTTTTAGCCTCCAGCCTGATTGTCTATGGTTCGATCCGTCTGTTTTAGAGCCAAAGACTGGCCAAAGAACTATGGAGTCATCCGAAATGACAAAGTGATCTGCATCACAGCGCAAGAGTGTTAGGTCATGAACCCTTCGTCCCGAGCATAGTAATAATAGAGCTGTTGTATATCGTGAAGTATCGTATAAGTTACTATCTAAAGGTCTTTCAGCTATGAAATCTATTACTTTACTGATATTCTATAATGTATAGGAGGTTTTCGTTCTTTAGGTTTTTTGAGAGCAATAGACTTTAACACTTGCTTTACCAAAATATGGGAACTTAAATGACTTGAGGATTCCAAATTACAGAAAGTTGATATTACTGATTTATGTACAAGTATGGTATTGTACGCAAGACCTTTGTTATGTAGGTCAGCTAGGTATTTTGCTAAATCACCTCCAGATGGATCAGTTATTTTTACCCTGTTTGTTTGGAACCAGCGAGTCCAGCGAGCCCATGCAGGTCTGTATGTATTTAACGTTGAAGCCCGCCAAGCAGTTTTTAAGTAGGTTCTGGGCCTTGGTCCAAGAGGTTAAGGTCTCGGCCCACCCCCACATTTCCATACTTCCAGGGTCATTTCGTTGATCTTCGGAGGTGCCCGGTTGGTTGTAACATCTAGGAGAACTCGATGGAGATTTTCCACTGTGAATGGCGGTGCTACTGCCCGGTTGCGCAGGTCTGCTCTCCAGAACACCCGTTCCCACCTGGGAACTACTAATAAGTATATTCCCGTTGCCTGGTTCATGTACGCTAGCACTCGCGGAATCAGAAAAGGCGGGGGAAAAATCCATGCAAGTCGGTAATGCCAGGGATTTGCTAGGGCATTGTGAAGCGTTGCGTTCTGATCGCTTCTGTCGAAAGTCCCGTACGTCGGAACTACGTGAGCTTTCTTCGACGCAAATAAGTCTATTTCCGGCGTTCCCCATTTGAGAAATACTTTCTGGGTGGCTTCCGGAAGGAGATGCCACTCCGGTGGTGCACGATGTCTCGACAGACCGTCGGCTTCTGTGTTGTCAATGCCATGTATGTGATGAATGGTGAAATGAATCTTGTGAGTATCTACCAATTCGAAGACCTTGTATGCCAGTTCCATAAGAGCAGATGATCGAGTCCCGCCTTCGTTGCGCAGATATGCCACAACAGTTCTGTTGTCGCTCTGTATAAGAATCGAGCTTTGTTTCAAGATTTGCCCTTGTTCTTGTAGACATTTCAGAATGGCCAACATTTCTTTCCGGTTGCTGTGAAGGTGTATTTCGTCTGTGCTCCAAGTTCCTGTGAGGTACTGATCGTCTAGTGTCGCTCCCCATGCAATGTCCGATGCGTCTGTCGTTAAATAATGATTTGGACACGGCCGTGAAGAAAGGTTCGCCTGACGCAATTTGTGAGCCACCAGTTCAGATCTTTCCTCACTGAGCAATTTAACCGAAGGACTTTTTGTGGAAAGTTTTCGGGAAAACGATTGAGGAATTTTTGTAACTCTCGATAGTTTAGTCTGCCTCTCGGTACTGCAAAACTGGCAAAATTGAGTACGCCTAGTAAACGTTCTAAGTCTTTCCTGCACACGGCGTTCTTGTTTAGAATGTCCGAAATAAGCATGGTGATCTTTTGTTGCTTGCTTTTTGGTAGGCCTATTTGGTTTATTATCGAAACTACGTAGGGGACCCATCCATGGGTACCACATTTTTCCGAGATATTCCAGAGACTTTTGTGGAACAACTACCGACTTTTGGAAGTTCACCTTCCAGCCTAATTCTGCGAGAGTTGTTACCACAGTTTGCATGTGATAATTCAAGACTGCTCGATCTTGACTGACGATCAAAAAATCGTCTTGATAAACGATCATTCTTATACCTCTTTGCCTCAGGATCTGCGCGATCCAGTTTGTGAGAGTGGCGAATGTCTTTGGTGCCGTGTTGAGACCGAAGGGTAGGCAGCACATTTGGAAGAGTTCGTTGTTGTAGACGAGACGTAAGAAACACCTGTGAGACTTTGCTATTGGGAGGTGATAATAAGCTTGCGACATATCTGCTTTGCACAGTCAATCGTTTGCTTGTAGGAAATTCGGAATCTGATACATATTTATTAGTTTGAAGGGGCTTGTGCCTATGTACTCGTTCAACGCTTTGAGGTTGAAAATCGCACGGGAGGTGCCGTCGCTTTTTGGACGCAAAAATAGGGTGGAAATGAAGCTGGGGCTTCGCTCCACTTTCTCGATTACTCCTTCCATCTCTAGGGACTGTATGATTTTGGTCATTTCGTTGGAAACTGGTGTTCGGAAAGGGCAATTTTGTAAATTTGGCTTCATCAACGGTGGCTTTTCTGTAAATGGTATGCGGTAATGGTATGCTGGTAGAAAAAGTCAGTTCAAAGTCGGGCGTGT